>JABAJU010000078.1:0-95283 GCA_018220975.1 Tephrocybe sp. 9980TJB
GGCGTGATGACTGGATTTCTGCCAGTATATGGGTGATAGGTTATACGTATATCATCATGTTGAGGTGGCAATGCTTGCAGTGGACTAGAAGAAGACAACGGTGGTGAAGGTGGTGTCGGCGATGGAGGTGGTGAAGCAGGGGGTGATGATATTGGTGCTGCTATAACAATCTAAGTAAACTGTAGATAGAACGAATGAATAAAAGCATACATTGGTTCCTGTCTCTTGTCTGCAAGGGTCTTCCTACAAGGATCGTGAGACTTAGAACAGTTATCAGTTGCGAAACACACCTGCATGCTTGTGGCTCGCAGACTTGAGATGCGGTGCGTTGAGAGAAGGTGTAATCTCTGTTAAAAGATCGTATATAAGTGGGTCAAAAGTTGAATTGATCATGTTCACGTACCATGGTCTTTCTCATTTCGTAACAGCCCCAGCCGATGAGCACCACTGCCAGAACCCGTGCTTGCAGTGGGAGCTGGTGGAGCGAGTCTTCGCCTTGGCTTATCTAAATTTTTTCCGAGTCCATAAGCTGGAACAGATGACACTATTTACACACTCCTGTTGTTTAGAAATCCCAGAAAGCCTGGTGGGGGACGAACATGGTTATCGTCGTAGGTATCCCCCATTCTACTAGTCATTTTGATATTCCCTTGAAGAGCAGTGCGAGTGGCCAGAGACAAGACAAAAGCAGAGAAACAGTGGTGGCTCTATTGGCAGCGAATCGTTGATTGGCAACTAATCGTGAGAATTATGTGCAAACTAACTAAATTCCAAATTCGATTTCAAATCACGCTGCTAATTAATAATCAACTCAGATTTTTGGCGAATTTAAACAAATTCCAAATTCAATCTCAAATCACGCTTGGTGATTAATAATCAACTCAGATTTTGAACTCTGCATCACTTTGTCTGACATTTTGTAGGGAATTATGTGGCTAAATTGGGTGAATTTCATATATACCTCTGGAAGTGCAAACATTTACTTGGCCAGAAAATTAGCTAGCGCTCAAGGATAATCTGCACCATTCTTACCGCGCTGTTTCCCACATCCTTCGCAGCAGCAAGGATTATTGGAACTCTAATGCAACCAGAAAGAGAGTTCTTGGGTTGATAAGGACAATCCTTGCGTGAATGATCGGACCGTATGCCTGAACGCTGAGTTAAAGTCTCGTAATAGCTGGTCGAGATGTAGAACAGCTTCAGAAGGCAGACATTAACACCGTCACGCTTGTGATTGAATCGAACAGGTGGCACGCCATCATCGCCGAAGCCAAGAGTCAAGGCTCCCTTTTCGGGAAGATGAAAGTAAGTATGGCGGGCACTTGTCACTGGCGGATGGTATTCTTCTAGTGGAATGTTGGCAATGATGTTTAGGGTAGTAAACGCCGGCCTACCAAAGCTTAGATTGCTGACGTCAAATCTGAAAAGAGCCATATAGAAGGGCACATTCGAAGAATTGGTGATGATATAGCCATAAGGAGCGTTCTCCCCAGAATCAATGCACAATGCATCACCGGTAGTCAGACAGTCCGATTCATGTTGGAAAATGCCATCTACGAGGTGGAGTTTGACGCATTTGACATGAATTTTATCGAAGGCATTTGGGTTTGGAGGGCGTATACGCGAAAAGAAGTCTGCTGCGTTGCGTATTACAGACAAGAAGGATGCCGGCCCATCGACACTGTGGTCGGGGAGAGGTATCTGCGTCAAGCCATGTTGAAGGCACACCTTATCCGTAACCTTCAGTTGAGCCAATCCGCTGACTGGGCAAGTACTAACGAAGAGATCCGGATTTTCCTGACTGTTGTCCACCAGACTAATGAAACATCCTTGTGCATCGAAATATTGCGTGCGCTCGGCCAGTTGCAAAAAAAAGTCAAAGGAGGGGTCTTTTCGATCCATAGAAAGGCGGAGATGTCGACTGTTTCCGATGCGCGTTTGAGTGGCGTATGCAGCCTGCGTTAGGTTAAATGGCTCATCGAGAGCGGCACAACGAGCGGTAAAGAAAGACGTTGATAAGGCGACGATGCGTCCCAGTGGATTGATCATATCTTTGTTCCCATAGACTGTGAGTTCAGTTCCCTCAATGGACGCCGTGAATCTCTCCTGCTTCTAATATATACGAGTCGTCTCCATTTTTGTGTCGGACACGTGGTATATGGCTTGGAGACGAGCGTGAAATATTCGTAGTGAAAAGAAAGCGGTTTCGGTTGATCCCTTCGCATTGGGGGTCTTGGCTACTTCAAATAGAATTGGCCTGATGAGAACTTAATGGGTAAAAATAGTGTGACAAGACACACGATGGTAAATCGGGCAAACGGACGATGGCGTCTTCATATGTAAGGTTTGCTATTCCCTCGTTTCGAAATAGGGCTAGCAGTGCAGAAGTGAAAACACCACGGCTCTGCCTTTCAATGGAGATTTGGGATGGCGCGCAAGACGCTAACAATATATGTGTATTTACGGGAGTTCTCGAGCTCGTGTAGCTTATTGCGGTGGAGTGTTTGTCATAAAAGTCCATGTTAAAGTAACGTGGCCTCCTCGTATCATAAGCAACATGTGATGCGGAACCAGCATGGCAACAGTCGAGGATGACAGTCTACTTTGCGTTAGAGTCCAGTCGCCAAGACCAAAATGGCTCACTTACGATGTTGTCCGATTTCCTTGTGGCTATCTCTGCAATGATTTCGGAGAGCGTTGTGTTGGAAATACCCATGTCAAAATCGGCGCCAGAACCATTACGGCCAAAATCATGAGGAAGTAAAAACGGCCCTTGCATGGCAGGAAAATTGGTCGCCGGAGAGTTAGAGGATGGTCGTGCTTCGTTACCATGGCCAGCGTAGTAAATGAGGATCGGATCCGTCAGGGAGATGGCATCGTTATGGCCAATATTACGCACAGCAGATAATATCGCAGCCTGTGTGGCTTCCTCGTTGCGCAGAAGCACAATGCGATCTATCGAAACACCGATTTCAAGTAAAAATTCCTTGAATGCATTTGCGTCGTTGACGGCTCCTTGTAGGTTAGATACACAAGGATCGTTATACTTGTCGATTCCGATAATTAAAGCAAAGAAAGAGGAAGGGAAGCTGCCAGTTCTCGTTCCAGCGTCCATCGACCACGGATACAAGCCTCAGCTTCAGTTCATCACCTTTGTGTTTTTGCAAGTTTTTCAGGCGAAAGATTGTGGAAAACACTGTCAGAACGCTTGTGAGGGGCTGTCAAGCACCAATGAGAGAAAGAAGATACTCACTTTTTGGACCGCCGATCGCACCCTGTACAAAAAAGCATCCTCTATCACCCTCGGGAAGTGTGTTGAAAGTGTAGAAATGCTAAGGGGAAGGTGGCGTGATGCAGTCAGATAGCAAACGCACAATATATGAGCTAGATAATCGGCGAGCCAATAAGATAAAATGATTGGCAAAACCAGAGGATTATGCACAGAGAACTTGAGGGAGAGAACCATGTTCCTGGGGCTCGAAACGTAGCTGCTGCGAGAAGGAAACGTTTGCAAGTAGGTTTCATGTATCACCAGGGAAAGATTAAATACGCAGTAACATGTGGACATAAAAGTGTGACCTGGTGCGTGAAATTAATACAATTAGGTTTCATATATCACCCAGAGAGAAGATTAAATGCGCAGTAACGTAGATCCAGGTTCAGGAAATTCGAGCTCATTTCGGCGAGATATCGACCTGCGCTGGCGAAAGGTATGCAAGTATCCCCTCAAAGTTGAAGTCGCTTCTGAGGGCGAATGTATCAGGTGCAACATTTCTTTTGTCGATAATGGGTTAAATGGGCAAGCGATTTGTCCAAGAGCTTGATATGGGCCCCTCTTGAAGAGAAATAAACTTGAACGCTACTTGAGTGTGTGGGCACAGCGGGCAAGCGTGACATACGTTCCGCTGACATGCGTACCATGGCATGTAGAAGATGGATAAAATAAGAGGTAAGGCGATCGGGGAGGTTGGAACCCATTTCCGACCTCCACCCCAGTGAATATTTAATATTTAAACATTTAAATATTTATTGTCCACCTCGATAACACAACCAAATAACGCTGCTATTGGTATTTTTATTTTTACACCCAAACATATTATGAATCAGCAGTAAGTACTGAGATCTCCGACGTGTTCAGTTTACGCGACTTGTCACGGGGCGATACGTACCATTATCACTATTTAAACTAAAGTACAAGAAATGCTACAATTATCCATTTACCGTCTCATCCATGTGCGGGGTACATTGCCACTAGGTGTTTCTTCTGCACCTCAAAGATACTCAGAGACGATTCTTTAGTCGATACAGACACCGTTGCATCATCATCTTCGGGGTCAGGTACTTCACGCGTGACTACCACCTGCCCAGCTTTGGGAGGAGCTATTATCACCGCCTCCTCATCGATCTGCGACGGCCGAACAACATCCAGATACTCAACGTTTATGGACCGCTCTTCACCAGAGTCGAAGCGGACCATAACTGATTGATCAAAGACATCCGCCGTTCGAGCAGCGGCAATGATGCGTCCGCGTCGTCCTTCGTAATCGCCATTGAGATAGTTGGAAAGTCGCGTGCCGATGACCATGACTCTCATACGAGCTTGGCAATTCGCCAATGCAGGTTCGAAAATCCAGAGGTTCTTCCCGGCGGTGCCACCTAACAACATCGAGTTAGATTTGGAAGCGTGGACATTGCTACATAGTGAACAGACCTTCAAACGAAGGGTCATCATAGTCGGCTTGTCCCGCAGCAGGGGTTGGCGCAGAGACACCATACGCCGGCGTGGGTGCAAACGCTGCAGGGGTTGGTGCCGACAATGGACCGCCGTAACCTGGTGTAGGACCACTGAATGGTGTCGCTGCCGCGGCAGGGGTTGGAGCGCTCTAATGAAACCGTTCAACCACTGGACGACTTCGCGATCGATGGAAGGAACGTACCCATGAATCTGACCAGCCACTGTTTGCTCCTGATGATCCCCACGTATCAGCGCTGTTACCTCCCCAACCACTCCCAGAAGGCCTTTTGGGAGTAGCTCCACCCCATCCAGAGCTAGCAGGAGCAGCATTTCTTCCAGGAGTGGCCCCTCCCCACGTTGATCCACTGCCACTACCTCCACCACTGGCATATGGGTTCGGTGTGCGCGCGCTCGCGTTCCATGCTGGTGTCCGACCTCCGTCTACAGCTGCGTACGGATTTGGCGTTCGTGACGATGCATTCCAAGCAGGTGTCTTCCCGCCATCTGCGTAAGGATTTGGCGTTCGGGAGGATGCGTTCCAAGCGGGTGTGCGGCCATCTGCAGCATATGGGTTGGGAGTACGTCCAGAATTCCAGGCTGGGGTAGCAGCTCCATTGGCGTAGGGATTCGTGGTGCGCGGAGGCCCCATGTTGCCGTATCCACCGCCGCCACCGCTACCACCGCCACCAAATCCACCTCGCGTGCTCTGTGATCCTCGTCCTGTTAATGGCACAAGTCGTCCATCGGGACTGTAGACACAAATGTGCCCTTAGAAAAGGAAAAAATAAATTCTAGTTATGGAATGCACTTACAACCTCTCACGCAATTTGTCCTTTTCCAAAGAAACAACCTTGTTCCCTGTCCGCAACTCCACCCTCGCTATTGTCCCATTAACATCTTTGATCGTTCCAACATACCCCTTGTGCGGGCCCTTGACGACACACACAGTCAAACCAATGTCACGGTCTCGCGGGCCACGACCCATAGCACCAGACCCAACCATGCCACCCATAGGTGCTCCTATAGAAGGATTCATTTTTGAAAGATCTGTTCCCGGTCGCAGGATGTTTCCTTTGGGGGCAATAGATGCAAGTGATCTCGCACGTGTGACAAAGACGCCGCCGTTTTCAACGACGTCGCGGTTGTGTAGGAATGCAAAAACGGACTGATGAGTATGTAATACTTGACCTTTGCGTCCCTATCCGATGTTATAATCAGCCTAAATGCATCGACGCATTAAAGTGATACACAAACCTCGCCATCAACTTCCTTGACGTTGTCATTGATACGAAGTTCGTGGCCTTCAGAGTCAGTGGCGATGGCTCGACTCGAGTCGCGCCGCATTGAAATCTGGTGCGGCTGTACAAGACGAACTTGGCCATTCTGATCGAGGACACGGAACGAGTCACGCTCTGTTTTGAAGATAACGCCGACGGTCTGAGCACTATAGACATAACTTGAGGTCAGCTCCAGCTCACGACATTGGGTGTGGTACGTACTCAAGTTGTACCAAGTCGTGTAATTCATAATTGCCGACGACGTTGGTTCCCGAGCCTACCTCCGCAGCTTCTCGTAGATCTTTGGAGAATACAGATACCTGACAAAGGTTAGCCTGCAGCCATACCTTAATGTTACAAATACACACCTCCTGCATCGACATATCGGACAAGAACGTCACGACGTTATCGACCACAGAGACCACCAAACCTGTTTCGTCGGCATTTTGACCAGACATAACCTTGACGTGGTCTCCTGGCTTAAACCTCTTTCGCACACTGCGTGCTGGTAACTCCACTTTTTGACCTTCAATATCCACACCGATAGCTGAGATAGTAACCACATCTTGGTTAATCTCTTCAACTGTTCCATGAACTCCAGCCTGCTCGCCCTCGAATACCTCGACATGATCGCCGGGTTGCAAGACAGCGATAGCTGCTTTCCTAGATGCCTCGGCGATGACAGATAGATCCACCACGGAGTCTCCTTCTCCATCCTGGCGACGTGAAAACTGGGTGATTTCATCGAGAGTGGGATTCACATCCTCCAGAATCAGTCCTGTCAACTTGAAATCCTTCTCGATAAAGCCATCCTTGTAGGTGTCGTTTTGAAAAACGTAGACCTGGTTACGTTTCGAAACGCTTTTCCGGCCCCAAACTTTCACGACCTCCTCGAAGTTGAAGAGGCGTTGCGGAGGACGCATGGTAGTGGCTGCTGTCGGTTTCTTCCTTTTCTTTCCCATAGCCTCTAGTGCACCATCGTCTCGAGGTGTCATATCGATACGAGGAACGAATTTAAGACCGACGTCCTCGCCGTTTTCGGTGATATCCATGACTTGGGCCAAATCCCCTGCGTACTTGCCGCGTCGGATGCGCACCCAGCTACCAGGTGTCACCGTCAAGTCTTGCTTCTTTATCTGCAGGAGACTGGCCATTTCCTCAATGGGTACCAGGGTGATGCCTCGACTAGGAAATACGCCAACGAGCCCATTACAAGCTTCCTGAACTTGCTTGGAACTGCGTGCTTCAACGTATATCATGCCTGGAAGAGAGTCGCGCTGGAACGCAGAAAGGATGTTGAGTGGTTTGGCCGTAAATTCGACATCGAGAGATTTCCTCATTAAACTGAACACAATATCTCGTTCTTTTCCAGGCTATCAAAAAATGAGCGAGGTCTGTTCGAGGTAAAACCTGAATTGGCACGTACCCGGACTCGGATTTGCCAAAGGCCAGCATCGTGAACGGATGGCATGAGGAGACGTTGAGGGATCTCATTCATGTCACCAGTGTATCGAACCACAGGCCGTCGGTGACGCTCTCTGAGATCTCTGGCAATTTGTTCGGGGCTTTTGTCGTCCTCTGCATCACGCTTCTTGTCTAGCAATGCATGATATCTCCGGTTTCCCTCTTCACCCACGTCATCAACAGTGTCAATGAATCCGTCTGAAAGTATAGAAGGTTAGGTATGCCACAGACAGTCGAAACATGAGCGCCGCACCATTCCCATAGTCTTCTTCATCTTCTTCGTCTTCGTCATCGTCGCTGACTTCGGCTTCAAGATCGAAGAATTGGTTGCGGACTTTCTTTCTATGGCGGTGCTATGCACGCGTGTTAGTATAGGTTCGCTGAAGACTTCTGAGGTTCGCCATACCTTAGCCCGTTTCTTTCCCTTTTTTCCCGAACGTTCTTCCTCCTCCTCGTCATCTTCCTCGTCCTCGTCCTCGTCCTCGTCATCATCGTCCTGTGGCCCTTCGTCTTCCTCCTCCTCCTCGTAATGAGTTTGTTGTTTTGAGGTGGCGTCTTCGTTGTTATCCTGGACGTTGTCCTCGTCATCCACGGGTGCGACCGGGTCAGAGTCAAACATATGGTTATCGTCCATATCCGACATGATGACAGTCCAAGGTCAAGAAGTTATTTAGCCAGTGGTCAAGGAAGTTCGTGAGACCCTAACCTGATTGACCAACTTGTATTTGTCATTCGTGATGATGGCAAACTCGGAGTGGATCTAATCTGATGTAAGATATGATCTCTTCATAGATCTGACGTTGCGGACTCTACCATAAGCTTGTATCGCTATGGTACTTTTCTTGGACCTGCCTGTGGATGTCCTCCCTGTGATTATATCTCATATACTCAAGCCTCATCATCTCGCATCGACCTGTCTTGTAAATAAGACGTTTCAAGGTTTTGCTACCCCGAAACTCTACGAGCGAATTTCAATCTATGCCTGGCAACGAGAGGGTAAAACCAAGGTACAATTTGAAGCCAATTTTTCGAAAAAATGACGTTCATTAAGAGCTAGGTTATCCATCTGTTTTCAACACTCGCTCGCTGTGTGCATTTAGCAAAACATGTACGCCGACTGGGTCTGTCACCGTGGCACGAATTTGCACATGTATCTTGACTTTCCTCCTCATCAGAGATACGGGACTTTCCTAAAGCAACTGCGGACGAGGACCTAATATGCACCGTTCTGCAAGGACTACGGAATTGTACCAATCTGCAGGCTTGTACATGGACTCGAGAGGGATCTCTTTCCTCTGAAATTTTAGAAGCATTGCAAGTGTCTGAACACTTTAAAGACCTTGAGATAAATGGTCGTAGCGAGGGGAACTTCAACCCGTTGCTTCTTCAAAACTTCGAGCGGCTTGTTCGATTATCCTTGATAATGCCAAGTGGACCGGTTGTTGAACGCTTGAACGCGTGGATACCGTTAACAGGCCCTACTCTTCAAACTCTCAGCATATTATGCAAGGTTCTTACTCTTTTCTAACTCTAGTATATAGGCAGTACTGATATGGTCCATGTAGGCGTCACCATTAATCACGGACAGCCTTTTGGAAAGTGTTGCGCCGAACTTGTGCAATCTAAGGCACCTATACCTTACTGGATGCTCAAAGGTAACTCATCGAGGAATATGGGCTGTGCTGTCGCACAGTGCGGTGAGCCTCCTTAGCCTTGGTATAGAGGGTGTATCAGCCCATTTCGTAAGTTATCCTCAATATCAATCACATTCTATATTCCAGAACATCACTGACGTTTAGGCAGGACATGGGCGAATTCAGCCGACTATGTCTAAAATCTGGAGCTCTTAACCAATTGACGTCCATTACACTGACGGTACATCCTATATCCCCTCTTCAAATATGGATGAACGACGTCTTGTTACTCCTCTCAGCATCCCCACTCCAGAATTTCCACATATATTCACAAGGGGCATTCTATGAATCTCCCTGGACGGAGAGGTTCTGGTCTCAGCTAGTGACAACCCATGGGTATCGCCTTAATCGGTTCTCAGTTCACCGGATGCTCATCAGCCTACATTCAATTGACGAAATATGTAGAAGATGTACAGCGCTACAGCAGTTGTTCATCGTTGTTGAGCCGGAATCGCTGGTAAACCTAATTCCTCACACATAATTCCAGTACATTGATGTTTTACACCATTTCAGGTCGATCTTGGACCTTGTCTCGCTCAAGTTAAATCGCTTCGTTCGCTACATATCAATTATCCTATAGAAGCACATACCGATGATATCCCAGTAATGTCCGTGACAGACGCGCTATCGATCATAAGACACTGCAGTTCAACTCTATCGCAGTTTGGATGCAATGCGAGAGTGTGGCAGGTGTGATATTTGACCATTCTTTCGATGAATTTAATACTCACCAACCGCTCAGGTTTCAAGGAACATCGAAATTTTCCCAGATGGGGGCTATATATCAAAGCCACGTTTATCCCCCTACGAAAGTCCTGATATTCCGGAGCCATTTCTCGTCGTACGGACATAGGTCATTTAAAATTTATCATGACATACGGGCAAAGTTAGCGAACATATATACCGTTATCAAACAACTATTATCAATGATACAAGGGCCAACACAAGATGTCGAAAATCAGAACTGTGTGTCTGCAGGAAACATCATAGGCGTAAATACTGCTGCACGCTTTTCTGCGCCGCATAGTCGTTCAACCAGGGCAAATGCGAAGGGAAATGCAGTCCCTAAGAAAGATATCATTGGATAAGACCAGAGTGTATGACAAGTAATGAAGACTAACCTGGTCCACGGCTGTTGATAGCGAGAGTCGATGTTAGTTCCGATTTGTTGATGTATCTGGAGTTTACCTGGTGATTAGATTTCCAGAGATGACGACAGAGTCTTCTGAATAGTCAAAACCTGAAACGGATTCAGATTTTGATATGATAAACATATGATGCTGCGCACTGGTTTCAAGCTCTTTCTGAACGGCCGGGTGGGATGTCAAAGGTTGCCGGGGAAGGCCTGATGTAAGTGCTGCGAGGCTCCCTTTAAAAGGATGGTTAGACATCAGCAAGCCTTTGAAAATACGGACAGGCTCACCTGCACAGATCATACCGACTGTTTTCTTGTTATTAATATAATCGCGGACCAATCTCTGGACTATCTCGTTCCTTGACATGGTTTGAGCACCCTTGGCACCTCCGGGAATCACCAAAAGGTCATAATTTTCCTAATAAAGAAAACGATGCATCAGATATCACGCCGTTCGAAATTAGTAGAATACTGTCAGACAGGACCGCAATCATGGCTGCTGAGATAGATGTCCGGCATGATGTTAATGCCACGAGAGCCTTTCGCAAAGGGTGGGCTTTCTGAGAATACACCATCGTCTTCTGGAACGAATGCAGACTTTGCATTGACTCCCGCACGGACGAGGGTATCATAGGTGATGGTACTTAAAGTTTAGCGTAAGCTATGATTTCTGTACTGTGATCATGATATTCAAGACGAACTTACAACTCCATCTCTTCCGTCCCGTCTGCGATAAGAATCAAGGCGGAGGGTGCCATAGTTGTTGAAATTGAAATTTGAAGCGTTGATCTTTTGAAGAATTTAGGTCAGTGATCGTGGTTCACTGCCAAACAATACTCTTGATTGAAGAGCAACCTGACTACTGACGTCATCATGCAATATACTACACTAATGAACCGTGCAGAAAATCGTTTTATGCATCGTAGCAGTCAATTTCTTAAAAGCCTTCTCAAAGGGTGAGCTTTCTTGTGAGGTTGTTTCTTACCGTCACACTAGTCACAAGTCAAACCTTAGTTACGACCACCATGCGGAACTAAGTGCGTTCACAAGTCAACTTCAGGACATCACCTCAGTAGTGGTACGTACACATCCTCATTATCAGCGACCTTATTCATCATCGGTTCTGGCAAAATTCTACATAGGACACGTCACTTCACTCAGATGTCTTTGACTGTCAGCAAAATCTCTAGGTTCTTAACAAGTTCTTAACGCCCAAGTTGTGCACACCATATCGAGCTCTCAGACTGTTTGGGTATAAATGTGAGGCTATAATAACCCATTATCATATTTAATAGTTTGGAAGCTCGTGTTTCTTATCTTGTTACAGCATTGAAGGCGTTCTCTAATCATTTTTCTGACGGCGGGCCCAAATTTGGGCCGATACAGACAAGGGTCCACCCCTTGCTGTTTCTGGAGTCTACTTGTTCGTCAGCATAATTTGAATTGAAGGCCTTCTATTAGGGGGCTAGTGTTCAAGCGTTTGTGACGCATCGGCGCAGATTGAGCCAGGATTTTTACATGAGTTCTTGGCCGCCAATCGTTTGGTGGTACACATCATGTCGCATGTCTGTTCAGGTTCTTCGCAACTCACTTCTTACCGAAGATTACGGTTGAGTGATATCACGGCGCGTTTGTTTTTAGTACATCCTGGGCAAGCGGGCTCGTAGTATTCGGTAGATATGAATCCTTGCCTTCAATCATTCGTATTGGTTCGTTTGTTCCGGCGGTGTATATCAAACCTATCGCAAGAATCCATGCATCTGGGTGTGCCCATAAGAACGGAACGTTTCTTATTTGAACGAATGACGAGGGTAAGGACCGTTCTCACGTACAAAGAGGCCAAAGATATGTGGGTGGTGCATAAGACAAAAATGGAGAGAAGCCTGTATCAAGCATCAGTGTCATCGCTTTACGTTGCAAGTGGGACTCAAGTAAGTAACTGCGTTTAATTTGTAGTGGGCAGTGGCTTTCCTTTGAAACCCCAAATGCAGTGATATATGGGAAAAACTAATCGGGTCGAAGGTCATTCGGCACCATTCAAATCGCCGTCAGTTATCTGAACAGCAAGAAGACGGCTCACATGAAACTTCAAGTTGGTAAAATTCAGTTCCGGGAGTAAGTTTTCTCCACCGGATTGTAGGGTGTTTTTGTAGCATTTCAGTTTGATTCCAGTGTTCATTGCCTCGTGATTATTGCCTTCTTGGTACATTGAGCTGGGATTGTAAAATCGCTAAGTTATGTTGAGAACCTACAATTGGCGAATCGCCTGGAAGTAGAAAGTTTTTGGAATTGAAGCATACACTTGAAGTTGGCTTGAAGCATGCAAGCTGTTCACACGCTTCTGATCTTGGCTCTGAGTAACAATTGAGTAGTATTAAGCTCACCTGCAAGTGTATGTACATATCCTGAATCTTCATCGTTACTGACCTTTTCATTATCATTCACTGCAGGTTTCGTGTAGCACATGTCACCCATTCCTATCACTGTCAGCAATTTCGAAGAAACAACGTCAATGGCCACATCAACCTTGGGTTGACTGTTTGAGTACTGTTTGAGGATGCCGAGAGTACATCCCAGCTTGAAGAACACGTTTCCGATCTTGTTACCTAACTTGGTGCATTCTCTGGTGTGATTCTCCGCACGGCAGGGCTCGTGTTGTTCATCCTGGCACCTACTCCACGCAAGTAGACGCTGCATCACACTTTATTTGTGTTCATGGGTGGAGCCTAGATGCCCCACGGCATCTGTTTTCTTCAGCATCGTTTCAAGCCATTAGTGTTGAAGTTAGGTATGTGAGCTCCTCGTTGAATATTTACGTGTTCATTGAGCCAGGACTTGCCCTAAAATTGGACCAAGAATCGTAGTACGCATCGCATGCCTATCCAAGCTCCGCAGAACTCACTTGTCTTTGTCGATACATCGAAAATTTACTTATGTCACACCCGGGGCTACCACTGCCTGCTGGCTCCATGAAATGTGTTTCTATCATTTCAACGATACTGGTTGAAGGTTCTCCTTGTGGTTAGCATCGCATGCTCCAAGCAACAGTGTCACGTCGAGGTCACTCTTTGCGCATATTGTGGCGCTTGCGGTATAAAGGCATGGCAAAGTGAGCAGGAACAAGCAGTTCAAGAACTAGATCGACCATGTACTTCTCCTCTCTCTCCTCTGCTATCATCCTTGCTTTCGCCGTCATCGTCAAAGGCAGCCCTGCCGGGGTACGCCATCCTAAACTCGTATCCCTTCCACAATGCATCTATCTAACCAAATACAACAGAGCACTGTTAGCTATCAGACTACTGAGCAGTTCAATGAATGGCTCTCCAACACTGACGCTACCGTCAACTTCGTCGGCGAGCCCATCAACAAGGCGCGCGGCATCACACCCGAATCCCGCTCAGCGCTCAACACCATGGTGACCTACTGCACCACGAAGTCCGGCAACATTTGCGGCGGCACCTGCACAGTTTACAACGGCGGAAACACATGCCTCAGTACTCCTGGGGTTAACTGCCTCACTGCCACCAACAATGTCGCGTTTTGTGACCACGGAGGATGTGGCGGAAGCTGTAACAACTTTGCCAACTGCGGTACAAAGTTGGACAATAACTTTTGTTCAACTCCCGGCACGAACTCCATCAACGTTAGCGCCTGAGCGATATCCCATGTGAGTTCACCTTCTAACACGACATACTGACACACGCTGACGGATCGACGCTACTACAGTGTATTGAGACCTTGGTTTCTAACTTATGGACATTCTTTCATCCCGTTGTAATTCAACTGGGCTTCTGCATTCGGTATCAGTAGTGGAGTTCTCTCAGCTCATGTACGCCGAAGAGTCAGAATATTATAATCTTTTTGCGCTGTTTTCAATGTAACAGAAAACAAGGATGAATAATCTTGTTGAGATACACACGTAGTAGCCGGCCACTATTCTGCCAGAATGCGTTTTTGGACTTTCACGAGGTGAGTAATGTGCTGATGGACCAATGTAGGACACCATGGAGACCATAAAAAGACGTTAAATGGTACAATGAATAGGAGGGCTGGTTTCTTCTCAATTCTCGTAAGAGGTGAACTTGTAATTCTCATTGTGTGTATCGGGCAGGTCAATGATAATTTCAAGATGCTTGCCTGCGAATATCATATTTCCAGCCTTCTTACATAAAAAGACAACTTGCTTTGCAGGAATAAGCCGAGGTGGGTAATGCAGGCTTCAAGGCTGCACCCAGAGAACTATTGGTCCATAGCACATCGTGTAAATCCGAGAAACCACCCACAGGGAGTGTGACACGAATGACTGCGAAAGACCCCAAAATCTGCCAAGGTAGATAACACACGATACCCCTGGTTTTGGTACAGAATTAGGTTTGAAAGTAAAACCATGCCGGAGCGTCGTGTGGCGAACTTGAAAGGAGTCTGAGCGACATCAAGATGATTAGTGTCTGTAAACCATCTGAGAGATAAACACTAACCCCCACCCTCCTCATATTTCTGCTTGTTAGCTGCGATACCAAAGCACTCTTCATTCCAGCTGAGGGGATTGACCTTGCCGTAGACTAGAACTAGTCAGTCATCTCTGAGGCATATCTTTCGTACCATGAGGATACAAAAGCGCCAGCGGCATTGTTGGTGACAGGCTCGTCCGAGTTGTCACTCATGATAGAAAAAAAACCTCTGGAAACAGTGAATATCCTTTCTCCGTTAATTCTTGGTCAATTATTCGAATATCTCTTCATCTGTAGAGACACAAGTTGTACTGCCGTGCCAGAATGTAGAATAATGACATTATATTGGAATGTCAACCGAATAATCTGGACATGATTCCTCCCATTGTGAGAGCTCCAAGGGCTCAGCGCTCAGTAAAGAAGGTGGTGTTCTGGTGACAAGGTGTTGAGAAATCTCGGGCCGGGCCAACGCGATTGATCCTATAGACGGGCAAACGAGTCATGACATGGAGAGTCTGAGAGACCTTCGAATATCATCATAACTCAGAAAATTCCCAAAGCCGCATATAAATTCGGCGTGCGGCCTGAAACGCGTGTACCGTGCCTCGCAGGCAGATACAGCCTCATTGAGTATGCTGTATGGCGCGGAGGTCAAGACTTAAATGGAGTCATACTGAGTACAGCAACGGGAAAATGAGTTTGCGTTTAGATATCACCAGATCATGGAAGGTCAGCCACGTACATACTGCGGAGATTTGTTTATATTTCAGATGCCCAAAGATAATGTAGCCAAAAACGATGCGGCCCAAAACGATCTGCACGAGGAACCTTGAAACAATCTGGAGTGTGTAACCAAACAAAACGGCCTGTTAATATCAAGGCTCTACAGTAATATCTACAGTAGAATTGAAGAATAGTAATCCAGCCAACCAGGAGTCAGTCGAAACATAATAGACCGTGTAGCCAATCACGCTAGTTTGAGACCAGTAATTACCTCTTCGAGGGGTAGGGTGTTGACACCGACCATGGTACCCATAATAAACTGCAGCCACAATAGTGCTACCAGCAGATAACAGGTGGGACACGTCACACGGGACCTACAGTGAAGACGCGCCTCATGCACACAACACAAGTGTGTGCTTGTGGGTCCAAAAATCCAGACCCATGTGCATGTGCATATCACATATCCCATCACTGATATGGATTGGGTTCCTGGAATGGTGTGAAGCGAGGCGGGGCAGTAGGCGAACACAATAAACTCTAAATAGCCTCCGTCATCCGTAGCTGCTAAGGTTCTACCGGTTGTGAGCATAGTGGCAGCGGTTAGTGTGGAAGTAATGCACGGGCTTACTTAGCTTTCTGTGGGCGTTCGTCGCAATGTCTCACAGGTGATGATCGGTAGTGTGGCGCATAATCGGCGCATCGCGCGCTCCGGCGCTGATTACTGTGGGCGAATCCTGCCTCTATCACGAGAGGTATGTTGGGGAGGTGCTATCCGGAAGTGGTACTTTGTCCTGGCATTCCATACTTCGGCCTTGGGGATTTCATAGGGTTCCGCCGACTGGTGAAAAATGGAGACTAACACGGCATATCGCAGTGGCAGATGGGAATGATCCGCCGCATGACAATCGGGGTGCTAACGTTATAATACATTATGATGTTCAATTGCTGAAATTATCATGCGGTTTGGGAGTATCGAAGACAAGAAAGAGAAAGCGGAAAGGATCCGAGGGAATGTGGAGCGGTGGTGACTTTGAAAATTTCACTTAGACGCTAAGGCCGCGGTCGCAACCAGGCGTCTCAGCGCAGCTGCAGAGACCCAGGTCCCAGGCCACCAGTTAAATTGAAGTCTTGAACGGGTATTTCGGTATTTTCCGATGTTACTCAGAACAGCTGTGTGCCACCATCGTCAATGTAGTAAGTATCTGCTGATGAAAAAACCATACATTCCTACTGGAGCAAGCGCGGATAATCTGACATATCACGTATACTCGATTTCAAGTCGGCGTAACGTCATCCATGATTCCATCGGTGGCCCCCCAATGTGGCTGCCTGAGCTTAGTTCCTCTGAGTCGAGTCACTTAAGTAACAAAAGAATCAAGGCAACATATGGACCCAGATATGCCACCATTGATGTTGTGGCAGGTAGGAAGTATACGTTTGACCACGTAGCGCTTAAGTGATGATCTTCGGAGCCCGAAGGATGATGATGAAAGGGCAAAGGTCTTGAAGATCGGAGACTGTGAGCATTCGGTGTTTGCAAATCTTCAAATTCGTCGAACGTACTCAAAGGCAATCCCTGAGAAGGAACAAGAACAAGGCGGGGCGTGGTGGACCCATGATAATCGGATTTGATGGCGCGAGGCGTCCCGAAAAGGCAGGTCGGTACCAATCAACGACAAGTCTCGGGAAAAAACATGAAAGTGTTCAGCCCTCCAATGTTGCAAATTTATCCGTTTTGCTGGAATCGTTGGGCACTCTGCTGTCTATTGTGGGTCCACATTGTAGCTTTCATAGAGTTATCGGTGGACGCTGCACGCCCGTGAGGTTCTGGGAGCACCATAGGGAAAAGTACAAGGATATGTGCAATACCCCAGAGCGAACAAGGCGTCGTGATGAGGAAATGATTCTAACGATGATTGAACAAGGACACCCAAATGTAAGGGTAGTGTAAGGGACTTTGGGACCCTGAAGAGGAAAGTCAACAAACGAGTGGCCGAAAATGGAACATGAACAGATCTTGATCACTTGTGTGGCCATGACCTATATAAACGCTCTGAATATTTTCAGCTCTCCAGTCACCAGTACTACCGCTTTCCATCACAATGTTCCAAGTCGCGTCTCACCCCACCGCCTTTGACACGCCCAGCTATTCTCATCGCCGTCAATCGGCTTCTATGGGGCCATATGATGTCCAGTTACCAAGAAAACTGGAACGGCCTCCCTTTGTACCAGTCTCTCGCGAGGCCATTCTCTCTGCTGCCCCAGAGCTCGTAGATGTTCCATCTGAATACATTCGACGCAGTCTATCTTCTAGGGCCCAACAGTAAGTATTTTTCTCTCCATTCCCGCCCATCAATTCTTAACCGGTCACACAGAATGCGCGATGGAATCTCTGCTCTGGCTACATCTCACATCCCCAAGGCTCTCCCTCAGTCCCGCCTTCCCCCTGCTCTCACGGTTCCTATCCGTGCAGCTTCGTCCGCATATCCCACCCACGTCATGGCTGTCAACTCGTCAAAGGCACTCTCTGACACAGCCCAGATTTTCCCAATTCATGCTCTCGTCGTTTCTTCTCAGTGCTCCAAGCTTCCTGCGCTTCCACCCACCGCCCAACAGCCTCGTTCGCCCACGGTGCAACTGCCGGTCTTGCCCCTTTCTGTTCCGTCACCCGCCGCATTCGCCGTCCTCCATTCATATATGTATGATCACAACCTGGCTGCGGTATTGAAGGCGCTTATCCCCGCGCCTCTCGGATTCTTGCAAACCTTGTCCCACGCTGCGGTGAGGGGAGCACTCGATTCAGGACCCGCACTTCATCAGTTGTCGGCTTACTTGTGCACGTCGGCATCCGGCAATATCTCGACACTTCGTACATACTCTGTACATACCAAGGAGCTGTGGCAGACCATGTGTGCACTCGGCATCTTCGACGAGCAGCTCTGGGATACCCTTGATCTCGCTTGGGATGTTATTCTCGGAGCTTTCAACCTCGCAGCTGCCCAGGGCAACTAAGCGCCTGTTCGCACCGCGCCCACAAATCTAAAACAAATCATCTATACACACTATTATCGCCTTCGTGTTTCTGCATTCTCCCAGGCGCATGGCCGCCCACCACTGTATCAAGGTAGACTCTTCGGAATACTGTATTTCTATCCCTCGGTTCCCAGCTCCCAACACATACCCCCATATCCTATTATATCATGCGGTCCTACTCTCCTGCACGAAGTTGCTCTATATAGTCGCTTCTAGAATCCCCACTTAATTACGAACAAATGTAGCGATTATTTCCCGTCTCAAAAACATCGAATTGAATGATGAACCAACTAGTGTACCCTCGAATGCTCCCCAATAACCCAATAACCTTCACATTTGAACTTGTGAGCTCAATTGTGGAGTTCCAAAGTCCACCAGGAGTCAGAGTCAAGACACGTCGCGTTATGGTCATTTGATCACGATCACATGACTTGAAAATGTCTTGCCCCCTATTTTTCGAATGACAACTAACCCTGTCCACACCCGGCGCTTTCGAATTGCTCACAACATGAGCGGCATCGACCATATTTCCTTCAACACTTTTGTCCACAAGGACAATGCGGGGGACTTCAAGAAGATGGAACCTTCGAAGAAGGAAGAAGAATTTACCCAAGTTCGAGAAGAGC
Organism: Tephrocybe sp. 9980TJB; assembly: GCA_018220975.1. Lineage (NCBI taxonomy): Eukaryota > Fungi > Basidiomycota > Agaricomycetes > Agaricales > Lyophyllaceae > Tephrocybe > Tephrocybe sp. 9980TJB. Next base: position 19,139 of record JABAJU010000078.1, read on the forward strand.
GTCGTTGTCATCGCTGTGGAGTCGTTAGCGCTGACGGGCTCAAGATCTGTCGCAAAGTAAACTCAGTTGAGGAACCCTTTTTGTGGTCGACTGACATTTAAATTTAATGCAAATTTAGCCGTTACTGCTCTCGTGAGGTTAGATAACAGACCCCGACATACTGATTCAATGTTCACTGACCTTCTCTGTAGTGCCAGGTTGCCGATTGGTGAACAAGTTTATACAGGTTTATTCTCGTTGTTTTAATGTCCATTGTTCTTAGGGCCGAGCATAAAAAGACATGCAAAGCTCCAAGAGGTCCAGATGATGATGATGACGACAAGCACCCAGACCTCGCAATGAAGCTCGTCCTCTGCTTGCCCGTGAGCGACTACCTGATCCACCTCTTCCAACCCATGCCATGATTAGCCTATCGCTGATTACGAACCCAGAAGCCATCGAGAAACATGCTCGAAATCACAGTTAACATACTCTGGCGTACATGAAGGCCATTATGAGAGATGAGGATACGTCCAAGCTGCGTTTCATGTTGAATATCTCGAAACTCGAGAGCGCGCCTTTGGTTTGCTCAGTATATCCATATATTAATGAGGGAGTGTTCCTCATAGCGTAGATCGGAGTCTGAATTATGCCACCCTGTCACAAATCACGCGTCACGCGTCAACACGCTAGTTGTCCACTACTACTAGTTGTCGACTCCTGGCTGGACAGAATCGCTATTTAGCTCTATTCTACTTCATAGTATTCAAATAGCGCGACATAAAGCTCAAACTCAGTTATCAAGATGCAAGCACGCCTAGAGCCAGGAAGAGCTGGTAGGCAGGTTCAAGCCCGGACTAACGCGTTCATCGTGTCCTGGAACCGCCCTTCTGGCAATGAGGGATACGTTTATCATTACGACGGTTCGTGTTAATTTATAAGACTAGCTCATCTGCATTCTTAGATATAATCATAGTTGGTAAGTCGCCCACAATCAGTCGGAGATCATCTTGCCTGATCACGCCCAGACATTCGACCACTCTGGGATATCAAAGATCGCGAATTCACCCTTGGAAATAAGAAAGGAACGGAGCTTATTATGCGCTTGCAACAATCTGTTCGCCCAGATCTATTCAATCCTCTTGGCGGTTTGTGTCAATTTTATTTTGTGTTCACACCCTGGTTGAGTTTCGTGAATGGGTAGCCTTTGACGGCAAGAAAAACTTGTTTTCTTTCAAACAATATCCAGTCCCATCTGGAGAAGTGAGTCGACCTCTTTTTCACCTTTGATCCTCTATTGAAAGAAGTCTAAATTGCGCAGTTCAATGTCCCGTGGGAGACCGGGCGGTCAGGTTGCCCTAGAGAAGTTGTGATAAAAGTGGTTTTCGTCAAACGGATTGATGTCAGGTCTGTTCCCTCTGGGACTCGCTGCGTGACTCATGGCGCCTAATATCATACTACCAATAGCACACTTCACCGTTTGACGCAAGGACATCCTGATTCCATCCGCCCAGAGAGCGACTCGGCTACCGCTCTCAACATGTTGAACCTTTTCGTCCAGTCGACACCCCGGATGTAAGGTTCTATCTTCACGCATGGTTTTCGTCATCTTGAGCTTTTTTTGTGCAGGACTGAACCAAGGATATATAATGCAAAGAGTTTCTTCACAGAACCCTCGCGACCAAGTTAGATGATCGTTTTTCATCGTGACTAATTGCTTATCCTGGGCTGTAGACCACAATTCGAAGATCCGCCCCCTCGAGTTGTGGCGCGGAATATTCCAGTACGCTTATCTATTCTTCGTATTGATGATTCCCACTGATCTTCATCCCAATTCCTTTAGGAGTGTTCGTCCGACCATGGATAGAATTATTGTTAATGTCGATACGACGATTGGTGTAATGTAAGTGTACCCTTTTCCATACCACCGTCTGCTAATTCTCTCGATAAGCCTCCCGAAAGGGAGTCTGGAAAGCATATGCGCTGACTTTTTGAATTTGCGCAACCTCCGTGATCTCAATCAGCAGCATGTCCCGAAACTGCGCCTCTTTTTGAAAGGCGTCAAAGTGCAAGTTGATATTCGTGGTCATGCGGGCAAAAGGGCGAAAGTGATAAAGGATGTTATTCCAAACGTGGGTAACGTACAATTCGACAAGGGAGGCGAAGTGACGACCGTCGCGGTTAGGACTAAGTTCCCACACTATACAATAGTCTTAACTAACTAGAATATTGAGCATAGGAACACTTCCAAATGGCTCACCAGTATCCAATTCGACCTGGAGCTCTTGGCGTCAGACTCGGCTCTGATGGGGTCTTTCCTATGAGCGTGTGCAAGACGGTCACACAGCTCTACAAAGTAAGCTTTCATGTCCTGTTCTCCAAGTAACGTTACTAATATTATTCAGAATCGTGCCTCCCCGGACGTTGTGAAGGAAGCGCTTGACTTCTCTCCCAGGGATCCGCGCCAGCGTTTAGAGGTAATCACGACTGGATGGCAACACCTGAAATACGATAACTCTTCGTTCTTGCGTGGAGCAGGAATTGGCATAGATAGCCGACCCGTGAATGTGCGCGGTCGTCTTCTCCCGTCACCGAAAATCAGGTTTGGTAACAAAGAGGAGATTACCCCTCAAGTATGCCTGGCTTGTTTACCGTCATGATCTTCTTTTGATACTGTTATAGCGTCCAGGCGCTTGGGACGTCATGCGACGACATTTTTCCAAGGCAGCTAGCGTTCCAGACTGGGTAGTCGTCGACTTTGCGAACGTCGAAAACCGTCTTTTGACTGGTTTCATTGAAGAATTTGGAAGGTGTATGATGGAGAAAGGTCAGTTTTGTATTCTTGTTTCTTTTTTCCTTGAGCTCACCTGGTACATCATCAGGAATCAGTATGTCGATAACGTTGTAGAAATGAAAAATACGCTTATTCTTCTTCAGAGGTTAACCCTCCCCGCGACGTGGTGAAGCGGCCTGCATCCTGCGATATACCCGCGGTATGTCGGTTCATTCATTCATTCATATATACCCCGAGCCGAACTACCCTAGGAATTGCGAGAAGTTGTTCGGGGCGTTGGGGCCCAATTCATCTTGGTTATACTCCCAGAGTCGGCGCCTGAGCCGTACAGGCTCGTGAAGAGATTCGGGGATATCACCTCGGGCGTCGCTACGCAGTGTGTTGTAAGCTCAACCTCCACATCAACGATTACAATGCAGTTTAATAGCGATTAGAAATGGTCCAGAAAACTGGCTGGCGATGTACAGCAGGGCCGGGTCAATCAGTATCTCAATAACTTGATCTTGAAGTAAGAAGGGATACCTCGCACCATTTCTCTCAATATTCACTCGCATTTCTTTAGGATCAACGCAAAATTGGGCGGAATCAACTACATTCCGGACGATGAGGCGATGAATTATCTGCAGTCAAAACCAGCCATGATTTTCGGTAATAGGTATTATTTCTATTGAATGTATGTGCTCATGGTATACCGCTAGGTGCCGACGTTAGCCATCCAGGACCTGGAAGCCATCAACCATCGGTCGCGTCTCTGGTGGCATCCATGGATGATTCGTACGGCCGTTATGTCGCTACAATCAGACTGCAAGCCAGCCGTACCGAGATTATAAACGATCTATCTGAAATGTTTGAGGTAACTGTTGTTCTCTATTCTCTGTTGCCTTGAACGTGACTCATTTTTTTTTTTTTTTTCACGAAGGGGCAGTTGAAACTGTTCTTCGAGAGGAATAAAAATACTCTTCCACAACGTATCTTCTTCTTCCGAGATGGAGTTTCAGAAGGCGAATTTCAGATTGTCCTTCAGCAGGAGGTCCAGGCTATGGAGGGTAAGGCATTTGTTTAAAATCCCCTTTGGATTGCGTTGTTGATGTTCCACGCACAGTCGTCCTTCGGAAGGCTTATGATTCCAGACCTTGGCCCAGATTGACTTTCATTGTCGTCGGCAAGCGCCATCATATCAGGTTCTTTGGCAATCAAGAGGCGCAAGATCCAAAGGGCAATGGGAACATCTACGCCGGGTTCGTCGTCGATCAAGGTGTGTACTTATCCGTTATAGGCCTGTAAAACTCGTTCTACTTCATTTCAAGATATAACACACCCTGTGTATTCCGACTTTTACCTCCAGTCCCAACCTGGGTTGAAAGGAAGTATGTGTTTTCAGCCAAGGATTGTGACTCGACGCTCAACTGATCACGCGTTGTATACAGCGAGCCGCCCAAGTCACTACACTGTGTTGCGTAATGATTCAAACCTCACCGCCGACAAGTAAGTTTAATCGCCGAGATTTTGATTGACTTGTTTTGACGACGACGATGTCAACAGCTTGCAACAGATCGCGTCAGTAGTCCAAATGGAACCTTTTCTATTGTTTTCTGAAGCAAACGTTTAGATATGCCTTATGTCACTGCTATTCCAGAGCAACACGATCCGTGAAGATCCCCGCACCCGTTTATTGTATGTCTCCCTGACAGTATATATACATAACATGACATAGAGTTGACGTTTGCCCCAATAGATGCCGATGTTGGTGCTTTATACCTTTGATGTTATTCTTACTGAAGGCTTTTGCAGCTCGTATGCAGGAGAGCTAAATTTCATTACAACGAGGCTATTGGGGACATTGATATGATGTCTGTTGCGTCGGATGAGCAGCAGCATCTTGACCATTTCCAACAAAACTTTGAAGCTATCAATCCGAATCTGAAACGTACCATGTATTTTGTGTAGACTGTATTACTTCGACTGCACGTGCACTGGACACTATGGCGTTTGTGCAGATCGTTATCATATTGTATACTATTTTTGAATGCATGCAGTTCTTGTGTTGTTTGTGCGACCGTGATGTAGAGCTCACTGCTCGGGCAAGGACTTCTGTAAGTGACTTCAAAAGGAATTTGATCACAATGGCATTTGTAAGGCTGCTCCTTACGACTTAGCCCCGTAGCTCATATATAGCGTGCGATACCTGAATCCATAACTTATCAGTTATGTTGCCTTTTGGCTGAACGGTCTTACGCGCACACTTAGGACACGCTTTCAGCATTGAGGCCAAACAACTTGGAACCTTTAGCTTCCCATATTAATAAAATGTCCGATTGCGCAACATCACAATCCATGCTCTCCGTGTGTATCTGATTGATTCGCTACTCCATGTATCCGTTTCAAATTCCTGATGGCTCCACCGTTGAGCAAGGATCACGTATCACGCATCATACTAGATAACCATAATCTCATTATGACAGTGGATAGAATGCCCAGTCAATTGGACCCGCTTCCCAAACCAACACATCTCCTGCGAATCTGATCCTTCATTCGATAGTTTTGAAAGAGACTTTATAAGCTGTAAGAGCGTCTACAATCGCCTTCTCGATGACCGGAGATCATCGTAAATGCTCTTTGCAATAACAGACCAGTCAATTTCTCTCAACATCCCATGTTTCTGTATCAGCCAGCCCCTCCTATAGACTTGGTCCTCGAGTCGATAGTGGATATTGGGAAAGTCAGTAAGAACCTTGTTGTGACGCCTAATGGAACAAATACTACGAACGATGCCCCAGAAGCCCACTGCGAAGGAATAATGGATGGTGGTACGGTCGTCGACAAACATCTGATCACATGTGTATCAATTTCATTACATTTTACGGAGGGGCATATACTTCTCGGGTTACACCCTCTCTATGAATTGTGGTCCTGATAACCTGGAGCGTATGTAATGCGTCGCGGAGGCTACGAATAGTTGTGGGTGCGAGGCGAGGTGCAGAGAGCATTTTTTTGAAAGATTTGAATACTCAGGTGTATATCAGAGAAAAGCCAGGCTCCTCACCTGTATGTTGGGATTTTTGAGACTGCAGAATTGATTCAAGCACGAGATCAGTGTTGGTTAGTTTAAATACAATAAATAGATACAATTAGGAAAGGGGTTGAAGGAGAAAGAGAGGAGGAACCTTTTATGTGAAATGGTACAAAGTTGCATTTCCGATTCAGATTTTTCCTATATTGAATAGCGAACCAAAACCGGTGGCAGATTAGATCAATTAAATCTTAGATTTTACTGTGTCTTCCGGCTTTTATCTCCAGGCCCAACCAGGGTTGAGACGAAGTACGTGTTTTCCAAGGGTTGTGACACGATGCTCGAGACTAGAGCTAATCATGCATTGTATACAGCGGGCCGCCCAAGTCATTACACTGCGCTGCGTAATCATTCAAGCTCGTCTCCAAATACTACTTTTTGAATACATGCAGCCTCTTCAGCAGTCTTGCGACATGCCTTAAAGAGTTCGATGCCTCCTCAAAAGCGCTTCTGGTTCCTGGAGCCAAACTTCTCCTGGCATGGCCTGCTGAGGTCTGACATGATCTGACAGCTCAAACGTCAGACGCACTATCATGGGAATAGTTCATTTCCATCTCTTACTATGGGGACAATAAAAGGACGATATCTGTTATGATGAGATGTAAATATGGCCTTCCTCTCAATCATTCTCTTGTTCGTGACGGCCGTCCTTGTGCACTATTATTACAAGTCCAAAGTGGTCTGCCTGCCTCTTCCTCCAGGGCCTCCCGTTTACCCCTTCCTTGGTCATGTCAGACCTGCACCCACTTCTGAATTCCATGTAGGCTTTCACAGGCTAGGAATGGTCTTGGTAAGTTTCAATACCTACCGTCTTGTCCGTAGTATTCTGAACCTGCAGTTTGAAGGCGACAATTTCCATCTGAACGTTCTCGGTCGGATTATGATAATCTTCAACAACGCTCAACGAAGAATTGATCTCCTTGAGAAACGAAGTGGAATATACAGTGGTCGATTTGTACCTAGCGCTATTCCCAGGTATGTAGATTCAACCCCCTTCTGATTTTGAGATACTGGATATTTAGAATGGCTGGCAAGAAAGCTTGCCGTTTATGGGCTATGATAAAGACTTTCAGCGACATCAACGAATGTTTCAGCAGTATTTCAATGGGTATGCAAGTCAAACATATTAGCCTGTACAACTCCGAGAGGCCTGCGTCTTTGTCCAAAATCTCGTTAATAATCCCAGCACACCAACCAGAGATTCTGCCATAGTCACGTTTGCCACCTACTTCTACTTTAAAGATATAAAGCTTACTTGCACTTTTCTGTAGGTTTGTTACTTTGTTGATCTTACGCATAGTCTCGAAGGAGATACTGTTATCGAGGCATCCTAAGCCTTTCTCTGCCCTGTCTGTGTTCTTTCTTGCTATGTTTCTATATATATCCTGAGTGCCAAATTCGTGCCCAAGAAGAGACAGACAGGGTTATTGGAAGACGTCGACTCTCTGATTTCGATGATCGCGGTTCGTTGCCCTATGTAGAAAACCTTGTCCAAGAAACCCCGGGGTATATCTTCTATTATGCCTCAAAAATGCACACTAGCCAATAACTGATCGATAAATCAAGGCGGCACCACCCTGTACCTGCAGGCAAGGCTCCCTATGTGGGGTTACTATTGAACGAGTCAAATTAATGCCTGTCGTAGGGCTCCCACATTGTGCTCGACGCTTGAGCGGTTGTGCTTCGTCCTGGAACTCATTCTTGAACTCAGGATATGTCCTGGTCGTCATTTGGCTGATTCGAGCCTTTGGATTGCGGCCGTCAACTTATTATCAACCCTACACATCTCGAAAACCATTGAAGAGAATGGGATCGAAAAGACACCTGAGGAGGTATTCACAAGTGCTGTCACAAGGTCAGTCCCAAGGTAATGCCCATGCTCTTTTTCTTAATCCTCGTAAACGTTATGAAGTCATCCGGCCCTCTTCCCCTGCGACATACGGTCTCGTTCCGAAGCAGCCAAGATTCCTATACAACAAGCCGATATATCTAATAATTATTGAGCATCCCTCACTGCAGACAGCTGACCACGCCCCGTTCGAGACCTGTATTAAGCACAGAGTAGTATTTAGCTGGTTGTATGGAATAGTACTCTGGCTTCTGGAATACTGTCTAACACTACTTGTCTCGATACCATCGCGTATGGGCCGAGTACTTATCTTCTGCTGTCTTTTGCGCAACACGAATGTTTATTTTGCCGTCCTGGCTGTGGTCAGGGTCGAACTATTGAAGAACTTGGTACCTGGCATCGTTTCCGGCGGAGTGAGGTTGCCGGATTACCGGGCTCCCGTGATACAGAGTTACTCTAAATAGACCCATCATGGCCACTTCTAATTCCTCCGTATTACTCAAACCATTATGTCTGACGATCTCTCTCAAGTCGTAGGTTTCACTCTTCCCGACAGACCAGTTAGTACTTGTAGAGCACTCAGCTGCTATTTCCTTTTGACATCTCTGTTCATAGGTTTCGTGGAACAAGAGGGACCTGTTGACATACGCTGTTGGTGTTGGTGCGAAGAATGACGATTATCACTTTGTATATGGTGCGTATCCCAACATTATATTTCTCTCACACTGCTGATAATGGATGACAGAGCTCGGTAAGGCAGTTGATCACTAGAAAGGCTCCCTCTCATCTGACTTCTTCCAGACAAGTCATTCGCTGCTATACCTACATACCCAGTGGTTCTTCAGCTCAAGGGTGACGAACAAGATGTGAACGTATTTGGTGAACGTGTCAAGGGCCGACCAATCCCTGGCTTGCCACCTATGAACCCTAACCGAGTGGTACGTACCACTTCGCCTTGTTCCTCTCTGGTATTCCCTCAATATCGTGATGCTTTAGGTCCATGGCGAGCAATCGATCGAGATATTGAAGGAGCTCCCCCTTGTCAGCGGCCCTGGTTGGAAATTCACAACAAGATACACTGCAGTTCACGAGAATAGTGCGTATACATTGAACAACGCAGTTGTTACAGGTTTATTCAAGCTGTTGCAGAGAGCGGGATCATAATTACCGCTGAGAATGTTCTTGTTGACCCTCACGGAACACCCTATGCGAGGCTCTTCGTGAGTTCATCCTGATTAGTATCTTTCCGACATTGACCTAATCTTCTTGTATTAGAGCTCCTCCTTCAACCTTGGTGCGAAGGCAACGGGGCAAAAGTTCTCAAAGGCTGTTGCTGGCCCACCGCAAGCGAAGCCTATTCCTAAGGACCGCAAACCCGACTGGGTCGTAAAGGACCAGACGACTCCCGAGCAAGCAATCATCTATCGGCTGAGCGGTGACTACAACCCCCTCCACATCGGTATACACACCTATATTTCCATTTTGACACTGTAACTAACCCATCTCGTATGCGTAGATCCTAAAATCGGTGCAGCGGCTGGATTTGGCGGTGTCATCCTCCATGGACTGTCATCGTTCGGATTTGCAGCCCGTGGTCTCATCAAGGCCATAGGCGGCAATGATCCTAAATCATTGAAACTTTTCGGTGTCAGATTCAGCTCGCCCGTGAAACCTGGCGATGCACTTGAGACCTCAGTGTGGGAGGTCGGACCTGGACCCGAAGGAACAACAGAGGTAACCTTCGTCACGAAGAATTTGACCACTGGAAAGGTTAGACTCTATCCGATCATGTTGTTTCTTTGCTCATGTTTCTCTCATAGATTTCTTTGGGTGGTGGTATTGCCTACATCAGGAAGGCTCCTTCACCAAAGTTGTAAATGTAAACTAAACTATTCATCATTCATCTGTACCCTGCCGATGTCGAGCTATGTTTAGCCTTCATTTTGACGCACTTTGACAACGGTCTGCGGACGGTTATTCAACTTTTGAGGCAACAAAAGTTATAAGTCTGGGACTCGGATGCCATTAGCTCAGACTTGTCGAGGTAATACATACATACAACAACAATTTCCGTTACACTTGACTATTTCAACCCTCTTTCACGACCTGCTTCACAGCCTCTGCGAAAATATCCATACCCTTCTTCAAATCTTCCGGTGTGATGTTAAGGGGAGGGATGAATCTCACAACCTCATATGCGCTCGTAGTGAGGATCAACAGTCCGCGGTCCAAACATGCCTTGGCGATGCGCGACGCAAGGCTCTTAGGGCTATCCGCCTTGGTATTTGGGTCGAATGACGAGCCCGGGCCAGAGGGAGACGTGAATTCCACACCGACCATGAGACCAGTCCCACGGATGTCTAGGATATATGGTCCCACGGCAGAGTCGGTGCGTAGCGCTTCGAGGGATGCAAAGAGCTCCTTGGAGCTGGTTATGGTCAAAGCAGTTAAATGAGGCCTTACGCGGAGGAAAAGAGACGTACCGGGCTTGTACGTTTGTTAGGATGTCCTCTTGCTTGAACGCGTTGGCGACTGCGACTGCAGCTGCACATGATACGGCATTACCAGCGTAGGTCCCTCCCTGATTATGGCAAAAACAAAAGGGGGCGGTGAGAAAGGCCGTTTTGAGATGTTATACAAGACACATACCATGGTATTAGCTTTGAGTTTGTCTGTCAGGTCCTTGCGGCTGATCACTCCACTCAACGGGAAGCCGTTTGCAAGTCCCTAGAGTCTCACTGGGCTACAGAAAGAACTTTAACAAAGATGTACGCGTACCTTGGCAACGACCATGATATCCGGTCGCACTCCACTATACTCGATATTGAAGAACTTTCCAGTACGTCCAAAGCCGCTCTGGACCTCGTCGACGATCAATATGATGCCATGTTTATCGCACACAGTACGCAAACCCTGGAGGAACTCGGCTGGGGCCTGGACGTACCCGCCTTCACCCAAGAGGGGCTCGATAATGATGGCGGCAGTGTCTTTGGGGGCGCTCTTCTGCGCAAGTGTGAGTTCGAGTTGGTAAAGAGACTGAGACACGAGGGTGGAAGTCGGGGTGGATGGCGGAACACCATGTTGGTGCCAGTACGGGTATGGAATATTGAAAACCCCGGGCTGGGAAGTGTTGGTTAGGAATATATGGAGACCTAGAAGCTGTGATGCTTACCATGATAGGGAAGACACCCTCGGAATAGATGGTCTTGCTGCTGGTAACAGCCATGGCACCATAAGTACGGCCGTGATATCCACCTGCAGTAAGAGTAATCAGCACATGCCTTCGCGCGAAAAGGATACAACACTAACCCTGCATAGAAATAATGTGTTGTCTACCTGTAGCTACACGTGCCAGTTTGATAGCAGCTTCCACAGCTTCTGAACCAGAGTTCCAGAAGAAGAATGAGTCCAATGAGGGATGGGGCATCACGGGGAGCAGCCTCTCGACAAGTTCCAAGTACGGCCTATGGAACGCGATGCTGCACTATAGAAATACGTAAAATAAGAGTTGTTCTACGCATGAGTTCGAACAGTGCAAGATGCGAATCGAACCCACCTGCGCGTGTACAACAGTCAGGCATTGCTTAGCTGCAGCTTCGCTGACCTTGGGATGACAATGTCCTATGGAAGAACGTTCGAGTCAAACGAAAGATAATTCCAGACAATTGTTCGCTTACCCAGGCTCGTAACACCAATGCCACAGCTAAAGTCGAGAAGTTTCTTCCCATCCTCGTAGGTAACATACGATCCTTGACCGCTAGCCAAGATGCCCTCCGTACATCTCGCAAGACCACCTGTAACGTGTCGATTTCCAAGTGCAACCAAGTCCTTGGCAGAGGTAGAAACGCCCCGAGATGGGGCGTTGGGAGTAAGAGTGACCGACATTTTCTTGTACCGAAGAGCAGTTGAACTGTATAACAATCTGGATCAGGATAAGTAATATCGTAATGGTAGGATTAAATACCAACGCTGAGCGAAGGCTAAGGCTGCAAACTAATCTGCCTGGGGCCTGCAGCATAGTTGTCCGACTTGGAGGCTTTTAAGCACGAGGTATGACCACATGCGGGGAAGCCCATTGACATCACTTGGAAATTGATAATAAGATCCGGCTGCTCGGCCGCGCTATATCCACTTCATTCTCCAAAGCTCCATCCATGGTCATTTATTAAAGGATAGCGTATTGGTCTCAAAGAACCCATATAACCCAAGGAGTTTGGGTAATTTCTGCAAACTTCGAACCCCCGTCTGACGACGGATGACTCTTGGATGACTCGTAGCCTTCACATCCCTGCAATCTCATACAGCGTCCAGGCTCCTGATTTCGTTCCATTACCACCAGGGATCTTTACAGCCTCAACGGGAAGGAATGTATCAACTGTGTGGGTTCTTTTGTCCCTCATGACTATTCATTTTGTTGTCATTTGATCCTTGCACCTCAGCCTGCCCCGAAGGGTAAGATATACAGTATTCTCAGATGTAGCTCCCGTAAATCATGTTCCGACTGTCTGCGATTGAGTTGCTGTTGGTCCTTGAGTTGGAGCAGGTGCCAAAGCCTTGGGAAACGCTGCCCGTGGTTTCAACGATTACACCCTCGGATGAGCGATTCATTACGCTATCGGATTCAGTCCATCTATGAGTTACAAGAAAAGACGTCTTCCGTTCCCCGAAGAGACTAGATTTCCTGTGGCGGGTTGATGTGTGTCCGACTCGTGTTGTTATCGATGACATGCAGGGACATTCTTCAAGTCTCGTTGCCTTCCTCTAAGGGAAGGTAGCCTTGGCAAAGGCGTTATTGGAACCTCTTTAGGATGAAAATGTGTGTAGGCAACGAAAGTCATGTCGTTGTTCTGTCTCTCCCCCACGGATCGCCTTACCAATCGTCTTCCTGAGGCTGTATTTCCCTATTTCCGACTTCGCTAGCCCAGTCGACGGACAAAGAAGTTGGTCCTCTTAGAATCCGTTGGAGGATAGCGGAACTTCGAACGGAGACTGTTATCGTCAACATCCCGTGCTATTCACTGTACCTTCTGGTTCTTTTGCCTTCATTATGGAAACAACACAAGAACAATATGATTCTTTGATTCTTTTGGTGTACATACCAAGAAGGTGCTAAGAGAATATCGTCACCAATACGTAGTCGGAGTTCACCTACAACACGAACAAAAACGCCAGAGAAGGATAAAAAAAGGCATATCAATGCTGTAGCAGCAGTCCATCAGGTGAGTTTGGAGTACGTTATCTTAGGAAACGCACTCACATGAACTTATAATTCAGGCAGTACTAACGCCGATAGATTTCGTGCCAGGCGTATAACAAAAATTATTGTCCAAGTGCACTCCGCAATTGTCAAAATTATTGCTAGCTCCACTACATCCTGCGTGGCTACAGAACGCGACGTTGTGGGTAGCACTGAGGCAGTTGGTGTTTGGAGCATTCAGGCATGTTTCTCCGCCATTGTAAACTGTGCATCGCCCGCTGCAGGCGTTGTCGAGCGTGATTCGAGTGTGATGCCGCGGGCCTTGTTGATGGGCTCGCCGACAAAGGTGATCTCTGCATCGGTGGTAGCAAGCCGTTCGTTGAACTGATCCATTGCCTGATAATCAACTGTCTGTCCCATTTAATCAAACAAAAAACCCAAGCAAAAAAACTAGTACTAGGATATGCATATACCTCGACAGTGGGGCTGCCCTGAACAGCAAAAGTGAAAGCGAGGATGATTACAGCCGCGAAAGTGAAAAATTGCATGCTTGGATGACTTCTTGGCTGTTTTGCCTGTCCTGTGTATTGCCACTTTACATCAGGAGCGCCACAATTACGAGAAAAGAGTGACCTCGACGTGACCCTGATGAGAGCATGAGAGGATGTACACATGCTAACCCAAGGAAGAGGAAAGTTTGATAAGATGGAATAAAATCGTACTTCTTAGATTCAGCAGACATTCACCCAAGGTGTACTACGTACAGACGTACCACAATCCCACTTAATCGGCGATCTTCTAGACCTACATCATGGTCATAAAAACAATACAGGAAGAATATATTCTGATTATTTGGCATACATACTAATAACTAAGCAAACACCATCACCGATATGTGGCAGTTAGGACACGAACAAAAACCTTAGCGAAGGAGAGGAGCATCTCGGTGCTGCAGCAGCAGTCCGTCAGTATGAGAAAGTATGTTATCTTAGGAAACGCACTCACATGAATTTATAATTCAGGCAGTGCCAACTGCAATAGATTTTGTGCCTGAGGTCCAGCAAAAGTTACTGTCCAAGTGCACTCCGCAATTGTCGAGATCATTGCAAGTTCCACCGCATTCGTCAGCGTTGCAGAACGTGATGTTGTGGGTGGCAGCAATACAGTTGGTTCCTGGAGCTTCGAGGCATGTTTCTCTGCTGTTGTATATTGTGCATTTACCGCTGCAGACGCTACCAGATCTCGTATTGCAGTATGTTACCATGGTGTTGAGCGCTGAGCGTGATACGAGTGTGATGCCGCGGGCCTTGATGATAGGCTCGCCGACCAAGGTGATCTCTGCGTCGGTGGTAGCAAGCCATTCGTTGAACTGTTTCACGATCTGATAAGTAACTGGACTCTGTCAAATTTGGTCAGACAGTAGAGCAAGTGTCAAGAGGCTAGGATGGGCGTGTACCTCAACAGTGAGGCCACCCTTGGTGACGGCTGTGAAAGCAAGGATGGTTGCAACGATGATAGTGAAGAATCACATGTTCGAATGAGTTTTTGAGGCTGTTTTGTCAGCCTTTTGCAACACCAATTTATATCGGAAGCACCCCAGTTATGAACACAGAGATATCCCCAGTGACAGCGTTGAGAGAATGCGAAAAATGTGTACATACTAATCAAGAAGCTTAAGAGAATAATTGAAATGAAGAAATGAATCACAGAGTCAGCAGACGTTAACCCAGGGTGCACTTCAGACAGGCGCACCACAATCCGACGTTATTGGCGATCTTCTGGGAGAATTCAGCGCTCATTGTCAAAAGATGTATACGCACGTAGCCAAAGGGTGGCCGTTCGTAGCCTAATCCCTGGGGTGAAAATAACCATGGATACAGATTCTACGACCAGAACTTCCTCGCAAACACTTCAAAGTGTCAACCTGACAGCGCCATAGTCCTACTGCTCGGGGGCACCTATGAAGCCGAATAAGAAATATATGCAGCGTCGTACTTGGTGGAGGAGTAGATGCTGGCAGATACCACACACCCAGACTTAGATATGGTGGTATAACGTAATTAGATCGGAGTACTAGATCACCAAAATTATGAGTGAATTCAAGTCTGACATATGCACATGTCATCCTTCCGTTCAGGTGCGATTTGGACCTCTAGATCCCCGAATCTTGTGGATGGAAATGAATAAATAAAACGCCGGTGGCTCTCTGTGCCCAATATTGTGACAAAAGCCACAAAGAAGTTGAAGATTACATAAATCAGAAAGATTGGAACTGGTGGTTTTTCGTATCCTATTTTGCGATATCAGGATAGTATGCCAACGAGAACAAAACTTCGCGTGCTTTTTGAAATGTGGTGTATCAATGAGGAAGCGGTCATCATTGAGACTGAGGAGCAGCCAAGGAGTCTAAAGTAAATTTTTAGGATGACTCCTTGAGTGATAGACGCCAAAAGATAGATTCCGCAGATCCGATCGCCGAACTGTCCTTCACGATCGCGAACTCTCCCGTCATGGTCACTTCACCGACGTTGCGCCACTTCCTCCGGCCCTTCAACATTTCTTTGCGTTCTACACGCTTTCCCCACCATCGGAGGCACTGGTCAACTCTGACAACAAACTCTTCCTCCTTGACGATTCACTCCCTTGGAGCAACTTTTCCTTACCTTTGGCTACGCGATTCCTGCCAATCTCCTAAATGCATTCATCCAACGACATCTCAAAAACTGCACAAATCTTCCGATATACCTCTAGACATCAAACCCGTTCAGGGTGGTGTTCAGCTTTTGGACGATGGCATCGCTATCGAATGGATAGATGGTCACAAGTCGCACTACACTTCATCTTTCCTTGAGCGCCATTCGTCCCCCAAAAAACTCTCTGATTTTCATAGGGATATCGTTGAAGAGCCATGGAATAATGGGGTCCTATCAAACTCTCCGGATCTTTTTGTTTCGTATGAATTATTACAGAGTCCAGAAGGCTTTCTCCTGGCTCTTACACAGCTCTCCCGATACGGGTTACTTTTCGTGAGAAATGTACCTCACCAAGAGACCTCGGATACACGTTGCGAGCTTCCCTCCCTTGCTCAATTATTTGGCCATATTCGGACAACATTCTATGGACGATTGTGGGATGTCGTCAGCATCCACAATAGCAAGAATATTGCTTATACCAACCTGGATCTTGGCCTACACATGGATCTTTTGTATAGTAGCTCTTCAACTTTCGGCGATATCTGACTGACTAGGTTGACAGATACTTCCAACATCCTCCACGATACCAAATCTTACACTGCCTTCGAAACCGAGTACAAGGGGGTAAATCGATCTTTGTTGATGCCTTTCATGCCGCGTCTGTACTCCGAGACACATCTCCATCTGATTTCGATGTCCTTGCAACGACACCTGTGGCGTTCCATTACATCAACGATGGTCACCATCTCCATTACGAGCACCCCACCATCGAGTTAGGCAATCTAGCATCTGGCCGTATCCAACACATAAACTACTCCCCGCCATTCCAAGCCCCTCTGCCCCTGTCAACGCCCCTCGAGTTTTACCCTGCTTTGCGACACTTTACCGAAGTGTTGAACGATCACTCCAACACCTATAGTTATACCCTGCGAGAGGGCGATGCAGTCATCTTTGATAATCGGAGAGTCCTACATGCTCGCACTGCGTTTAGCCATATCGAAAACCAGGCAACGCGAGTCGGAGAGCCTAATAGATGGCTTAAAGGATGCTATTTGGAAGCTGATGATCTATTAGATCGCTGGCGTGTGTTGAGTGCGACAAATTGACGATGCAATATCTCCCAGTAGGTTTCGCTCTCCCTGCACGCGCTAAAGGTGAAAAGGGGCAACAGCGCCTAGTAGAAATAAATTCTTAATAGTCAAGGATGGGCACTTAATGCGCCCAAACCATAAATACAAGAGGTATTAGCCGATATTTATATGATATCTATAGAATATTGTTAAAAAAAATTTGAAAGTCCCATGCGCCATGCACCAAAATTAAACCGCCAGTTAGACTGAGATTAGATGTTAGCAGGGCCACTCGGGACGGTAACAGGGCAGGCAGGGAACATGTTGTGAACAGTCTGGAGCAGGAATTTGACGTTTTCCCCGAGGAGGCCAGTGACGTTCGCATAAACATTAGGAACGAGGTTGCCCGCCATGGCATCGTACATAGAGCAGTTCTGAGAGCACAGGTAAATTCAGTGGATGAATGTGATGTGCATATTGGACTCACGTTAGGGGTGGGGTCAGCAACGAACTTCTTATGGACCTTGGCCCCAGGAATGACGGGATGCAAAGCATAGACTGAGTTGGCCGTATCCAAGATGATCTGAGGAATACCCGGGGAGGCGCGACGGTAGAAGTTCGGAGGGATTCTCTGATCACGGAAGATTGAGGTCATGGCCGGGATGGAAAGAGTGTTATCGGTTCCTGTTGAATTTGATTGGCAATGGGCATAAGACTGGATGTTATTGCATACCATTAGCGAACAAATTGAGGATAAAACCAATCTCGCCGTAGCTGAGAAGCATGCGTCCCGTGGTGTACGACATCTATGAATTTTCATGTGTTAAAGTTCAAGAGGGAAGGTGGAATGAATGGGATAAACTTACAACAGGGTTTTGTTGCATGCTCTGGTTGTAGCGCAGCTCGCGGTAGCGAGAAAGCGATTCTTGGTTGACGATACTCCTGGGACCAGTGACATTGGAGTTGTCCCCATACTGAGAGACAATTTTGACAAGCTAATATGGGATTGATTTAAATTCGAAGACTTTGAGAGGAAAGTAAATACCTGGGAGAACAATGACTGCTGGAAATTGATATTATCACCCAGGGCAATGTCTTGTCGCGTCAACGAAACGTCACCTGGACGGCAGAAATCAAAAAGTGTGGATGTACTGCTTCAAATGTAGCCCTTACCCTCGAAACGTCCATGAGCCGCAAGACCACGGGTCTCAGGCCCATCGATCTTTCCAGGTACGGGAGGGATAACTAGGGGATCGTCCAGACCAATGGATATCTGATTGGTATAGGGGTTGCCCCGGGCCAGCTATTGAAGATCTTAGCGCTCATGCTACAATCACTAAAACACAGTAGACGGTAACTCACCATGCCAAAAGCGGTCAACGCAGAAGAAAGCACGTAACCCATGTTGAACGCATGTGAAGTGGCGTTAACGATCTGCTCATAGGTGGCGATTCCGCTAAATGATTTTAAAAGCATAAGTGAACCTTCAAGCTAGACAAAGCCTCGACTGACTTGCGGGGGATGTATCCATGATTAGCGAGGGTGTTCAATCCCGCTGCAAAGCGATGAAATGTTGGGCGATTATTATTATTGCCATTTCAAGAAGCACTCACGGCATGGGCCACGAATGTCGTTGCGTCTAGGGGCAATATACGGATGCGAAGGCTCTATAAGCGATTAAGCGATATACTCTAGGATGACTATGGTTTGCCCTTACCTGGAATTGGCAGAATGCCTGTATACGCTTCCTGCGGAGGGGCAGTGATACGCACGCCTTTACCATGCCCATATTGTGGGAATGCAAGTGCTTGAAGAGAAAGAGCAGAGATAATGAAGGCGGACGACACAATCATGGTGCGTTAGAGGCTTTAGAGTAGAACAGACGCTGTAGAGATTGAAGCTTGAAGGTCTAAGTTGCTAATGCTTCTCAATTCAAAGCCGCAGTATATATAGGAAAGTCGCCCAAGTCCTGAATAGTTGCTGTACACATAGGAACGCGTCCTGTCAACAACGACTGACGAGGATGTATGTTTGAATTAATTCCTTTAGGCAGTACGGGAACCATATATGGTAAAATATGGTATGAATGGCTATCCTGGAGCCGAGTGCTGTCAAGGGTGGCATACATACAGTCATGACCAGTAACCTGTTTCAAGAGGCGGCAGGTTTGCGAGCATTTGCAAATTAGGAGATGCTTGTACGGAGTAGAGATGCCGTGGGAATTTCATCATAGGGGGTTATCGAAAAGACATCTTGACAAACAAGGATGGACAGCGGATCTGTCTCCTGCCTCCATACTCCGTCGACCCCCCTCAGTCTGTGCCGTGGCGGTGTGCCCCTTCACTACCATCTGTCTTGACAAGTGCTTTACTCCTCGCCGCTGGGATGTTTCATGGGACCTGGGTAGCATATTAGACGTCATTCTGAGCTCGGGCAGGGATCGTACTTCAAGTTGTGACTTTGGTATGTCTTTAGCCATTCATTTAGATGATGTGACCTTCACGCATCTGGAGAGACATGTCTCGTTGAAACCCCAGACCTGGTTCTCTTGGTATATTTTCGCTTGGCGGAAGGAACCATTGGGCCAGGTCAAGAACGGAAATCTGATTTATTTTCTTTGCTTTATTCATCTCTGTCTAGACCGTTGCCTGTTGGCTAACGTATTTTGCCTTTCTAGATGATCTAGGCTTAATTCGTCTGTTTCCTGAATCCTGTATAATCCGATAATAACCAGTTGTAGGGGAAACGACTCGGGACTCAAAAGTTGAAACGAATTCAATCCGAGGGCTGTTCAGATTTGTGCCGAAAGCAAGTTTGAGAATCATGCGCTATATTTCAAGGCCAACAACATATCATTGCGCTCTGAATCGCAATAAGACAAACCGGAGTCCATCTACATATGTCAATGTGCCGTATGCATGGTTGCGTTCAAATGACAAACCGGAGGCTTGTCACAATATATTACATGTCGTGGCTAATCCCCCTCGCTCTAAGGCACCACAGCAGTTTTAGGCATTGAAAAAGAATGCCTTCGGCCAGATTATATGGGTTCTTCCATTCCAGCGATGCTGAAGCCGTTCATGAGCAACTACAATTCTCACAATTAAAACCTCGCTCATACCTAGTACGTCGAGATAACTTGAGCAGCTTAATGGCGTGATTGACATACGTCAATTGTGTCCCTATAGCCTACAGGGAGCAATGTCCCTGCTGGATTTCCTGCGAGTCAATCTGTCGATCTTCTCCTTAGTATGAAGACTTTGGACTGCACGGGGTAGTTAATAGGTACCTTGCAAACAGTGACGACAGGCCAAGTGACGACCTATAAACATTTTAGGTACTCGACTGCGGTGCCACCACATCCACACACTTTTGTGCTGATTATTTTTGGACCTCATTGCATTTCTGCCATAATTTTCTACATGTATGATTAATCAAGATTTCGATTCCATGTTAAGATATTCCTCAGAACGAGGCGCAATGACGTTCCTTATCATAGTGTACCTGCCCTGAAATTCAGTAAGAGTCTTTTACTCGTCTCTGACATCTGTTATTCAGTACAGTCAGCTCTATGAGTTAACGCCTTGAAGGGTCTTGGAAAATTGTCAGCATTTCAGATAGTAACGAATAGAAACATACTTGATATAGTAGCCCGACCGCCCGAAACAGCCGCCACACATCCACCGTAATGAGTGCGAAATGAATGGAGGTCCTTACGATCATAAGCACGAATCAATTCAAGTTGAATACACGAAATGATAGCAAGCGCCTGATGCAACGGCAGACAAGAGTTTGTCAGTTTATCATTATCTGTTCAAATAACGATGATCATGAAGGAATGTATTCGGCAGGACAAAGCATTGACAGGCTTTGATCAAACGTAGTATAGACGGTGGGATCTTGGCGTCAGAAGGGTACAAGTGCTTACGTCATCGGTGACTTGATCACAATTTCTTTCCACTACATGCTCTATGCTGAAATGCAAAGAGCTTAGCAGACTTCCAAAGGCTGCAAGCGCCAAGTATGTGAATGTAGGCACTTTCAGTGTGTTATTTAAAATGCTATACTAAAATTTCAATGCTCAGTTTCGTCGACAGACACCAGGCTGCATCAGTGAACTCTTGAAACCGGGCAACCCTCTTGGTGCAGACTACCTGGATCCGTCTCACCCAGCCATACGTACCCCTAAAAAACATTTCCCCAGCATTAGAAATGAAACGTTAGGCGTCAAGGCTTTCCCTTTCGCTTTATTGACCAAACCGGAGCAAGTCTGGGCGCCACCATTAAATTCATCGATAAACACTTGGAAGGAACGTGTCCAGGCACTCCTGAGCGCCAATGAAGGGCTTAAAACAGGCGAGGTCCCTCTGGAAGTTGCGCCAATAATGTTGCCTAATATCCAAGACAATGCCATTTCAATGTCTTTCGCCAATGCCACAAGCAAGAAACGGACCAGCAATAACAGGGTCATTCGGCGCCAAATTGCAGCTAGGCTTAAGGTTGTCATAAATCTTATTGTTGCGCGTGATGCAGACGTTGTAGAGGTCAATGGGAAGCGGAAGATCGTTCTAAACGAGACAGGAGCAAAGGAAAATTATGACAAATGGATTCATCCTGGTGCGCTCATTTCACTGTCTTTCCATCTGTATCCTTATGTTTAATATAAAAGGTTGGACCTATATCTTCTTTCCTACGTTGGAAGTTTATCGAATGCCATACCATGAAATGATTCCTTTACTCCGCAAGTCGTTGCGCAAGGTCTACGATGATTCTCAGAATCTTGAGCGAAAATGGGCTTCCAACGCCATAACTCCTCAAAAAGCTCATCCCATCCCGCATATGCCTTATAGACAGGCCCGCGCCCAGCCAACCCAAGGCTCCATTGGCAAAGCTCCCGTTAGGAGAGGCATTCCACATTCCTCTAGACCGCACACATATCGGGAGTATTCAACAAAACGCCGCTCAACTGGAGATGCTACAAACAAGTCCCATTCAAGGCCCTCGAGGCCCAAGGCAGCAAATGCGCTGCCCAAATCTAAAGTTAGTTTCCTTTCATACATTCATGATTACAAGCTGACGGAACAGCACACAGAAGCATGCAGCTCCATCGCATATGACACCAATAGCTTTTACATTATCCAAGGTCCAGGAAACTACGGGAGCGCCTCCAGGAAGTACAAGCAGATCCGTTCAGGCTCCTGTTATTGTGCGTTTTACTTGTCTATTCTTGAATCCACTAAGCCTAACGTATTATGATTGTACAGCGTCTCGGTGGGGTGACATTTAAGGCTAATGTCCCTCCTATAATGGTGCGGGATCCACCTAAGAGTCCTACCAGCGCCGCGTCATATACCGATTACTATGAGGAGATGAAAGAAGTTAAAACAGAGCTTCAACAAATCCTAAGTGAGGCTGACAAGGTGAACCTTGCTAACTATCCGTGCAGTTCGACCTGGAGGCTCACTTTGGTTGTTTGTATAGCTGGCTGCTAGGAAGCAGGTACGCGAACACATCTCGCGTCGCATAGTAAGGCGGGAGTCTAAACAACGAGAACCACTTGGCCCAGAGTTCTTGGGGTTTACTTCACAGCCAAATCCATCCCACGATCCATTCAAGAACATGGAGCCAAGCCCCACTCGCGAGGTTTTGCTCAAGCTCCTGAACAAAGACTCGGCGAGAACGCCTCCTCGTAGCATACAGATCGATCCGTTCATCGGCAAAGAAACCAGCCTTTCGGAGCTATCGAAATTGTTGAATATTCCAGATAAACCCTCCGGTTCTGACCATTTCGATCCCTTTGCCCCTCTCATTCCAGCACACGATTCCCCCGATTCCCTTGATGATGCAGAGAGTGATACCACAATGGACACACCTTCGGACCCTCTCACTTTCGATCCTTTCCCTTATGAACTGCCGGAGAATGCTCTATCATCGAAATACGGTGCTCGATCGTCATATCTGCGTGACCCCCTCCTATCATTCGACCCCTTCCGCCGTAAAGAACCACAGGATTCTTCAAAGCCACCTCGCAAGCTTCACGAGAGAGTAAAGCCTGCCGAACTTCTTCGTAGAGCGAATGCTGCACGACTTTCCCGCGCTGAAAGCGCAGCCCGACTCCGGAGACTAGCGAAGAAGATGCGCCGTACCAAGTCTGTGATGCTGTCGTGGCGCTCTATACGCCGAGCGTTATTGCCAAGGAGGCGTCGCCATTGCCCCTTATGAATGGCTGGCCGATTGCGCTTGGTTGTCAAGCGGTGCCGAGTGCTCTCCTCTTCAGCTATACCTCGGGGGATTTACTTTGGCTACTCGATCGAACAGTGACTGCAGCACTCAATTTACTAATGTTTATCGCATTGATTCGCTACTCTATGTATCCGTTTCAAATCCCTGGCGGCTCCAACGTTAAGCAAGAGTCAAGTTCATACGAGACACGATTACCATAATCTCGTTACGGCGGTCGTCGCAATAGCGGACCAGTCAATTCCTGTAAACCTGATCCTGGAGTCGATAGTGGATATTGGGAAAGTCAGTAGGCACCTTGTTATACCCCTAATGGAATGAATATTGTGAACGATGCCTAAGGCCACGGCGAAGGAATAACAGATGAGGACGTTGGCCAATATCTGATTATACGTGTATCAATTTCAAAACATTTTACATACGGTAGAGGATGAACATACTTCTCGGGTTATACCCTCTTTATGGATAGTGATCCCGATAACCTGGAGCTCATGCAATGCGTCGCAGAGGCTGTGAATATTTATGGGTGCAAGTCGAGTTACAGGGACCATTGTCGCTGAAAGATTTGAATAAGGTATACTCTCAATATTTTCCTAGTCAATTTCATGAGCCACATACGTGACAAATGGGTTATGAATCACACTGGCAGAAGACAGAAGCGCTGAGTGACTTAAAATCACCAACATTCGAATATGGGCATATATTATGACTTCGATGAAACATGATCATGATCTCCATGGTCACTGGTACTAAGGCTCTGCTTCTGTGGGAGTTTATTTTGGCCCAAATCATACTCGCCCAAATCGCCAACCACCTCCCGACTAATGCTCACCTCTCTGCTAATACTCACGATAAGCGGCACACCATTTTTTCTTTCATGTCTCCCTCGGGTTGCCAAGTCAGCAGCGAGGACGTTGGCAGCATCGGAATCCGTTGTGATACCTGTGATCTTTTCGGCGAATGTGTCTCTGGAGTTCAGAGTCGCCAGAAGACTGTTGAAGAACACTTTATTAACATAGTGAGAGTGTGTCGAAAGAGAAATAGAAATAATAGAATAGCTACATTTCGGCATCGAGAAGTATATCGCGATAAAGGTAAATTGTTGGGGGCCGACGGAATAGGTGATCAGAGAAGTCAAGGAGCAGATCCTACCCAACCATCAGTGAAAATGAATGAGGAAACTGTAAAAAATGTACGTCGTGAGGAGACCTGGAAAGGAACGTTAGGGCTTTACCAGGAAGGAAAGGATTGTTATTACTCACAAGTATTGACAGCGTACAAAATGAGCGTCCTAATAAGAGAGTCACTCCTACAATGTCAAGAGTGAGTGATCAGTTAACCCCAATTCATAGGCGTGACTACTTCTCGAAGCCAGTACGACGTCGCCAGAGATTAACGCAAAGCGAGGATGCAAGGAGGACGTCAGCCGTAACCCCACTCCCCAGCGCGAAGTAAAGAAGAAACTATGGGATGATGCCAGGTTGAGAACGAACTTGAACCCAAACTCTGGAACCGCTTGGATGAACGTACAGATAATTGCCCAAGATAATCATACGTGCCACCAATGGTCCTATAGTTCGATACTTCAGAAGAAAGATTGTCGCGTTAGGAAACGGACACAGACGCGCGTGTAATGTATACTGGGAAGAAATATCAGGACTAGGTGTTTGATAGAGAATAGGGAAATAAGCTCACTAAATCCTGTAACTAGTCGTTACGAATGTCAGACTAAGTTCGCTAAACTTAGGGTCTATGAATGAACGTACTAAATGTCGTAAGAGACGCTACACTCTGCTCTATTTGGTCATTCATCGAGGAGGAGGATGCTGGCCGGGCTCACTATGGCAGTAGTTATGAAATAGTTTTTCCCGCTCACTGTAGAGAACCTAAATTACTCGGGATGTATGGTGAAAAAGGACTGTTTGCTTACGCAGCCAAACACGTCGGCCAAAAATGCTGCGACAAGAACACTTAAGTGTATGACTTGGGGTGGAATGCGCCGACATACCATCGAATAGATAGATCGTTGATGCACTACACAAATGAGTAAACTAACTTTGAAACATACGTTGACGCGCGTACCGTAACATATATTTGAGCCTAGTTGCATCAATCGTTTAGCAATCCTATATACTTGAACCAGATGGGACACACAAGCAGGCTCCTACATCAGATACACAATTGGCAAAGGATTTAAAGAATTAGGAATGTAAGATCGTACCATGGCGGCGATGCAAGAACATCGACGTTTCCGAAATTGATAACCATGTAATAGTAGAGGCCATGGATGATGAATATGAGGTGAAGGCCGTCCAGAAGCCTGGCAAGGCAACGGTTGAGCACGCAACTTCTTCGGGTACACAAAAAGATCCTCTTTACCATAAGCAGAATATCTGTTGGTGTATCAGCATAGGACATGCTATCGGAAGGATGAAACACGCACCACACCCTTAAACCACGCCGTATCTCTGCCATTCTTCCTTAGAAACGTGTAAGACTGGGCGCATGATATACCATAGAGACTGTCAAGAAAGTTAAGCATGGACCAGCGTAACACCGAGGAAATACATTACATTGAGGCGAAGGTGCTTCCTATGAAGGCAGCTCCCAGCGTAGAATGCAGCGATCCAAGCTCGTCTCGCAGCGAAATATTATTCATGACTCGAGGGTAAATGTTGGTAGTGGGAGGGAACGTTAATGCATTCCCTTTCAACGGGCAAAAGGTCGGGGCTACATAAAATATAGATTCAATTCGTCGCTTGTGGAAGAGTCTCGGAAGAGTCAATCAGGGGTGATCGGGGTTTGACGTTTTCGGCAAGAGCTGACAAATCAAGCCGGCGCTTATATTTATTGAGTAGGTCTCAAATGTAACTGGTCGCCCAGAGTACTCGGCCAAATGGTCTCAAACCTTAGCGCGCGGAAATCAATCTGAATCTTTTTGGGAGTCGAGGAGTGAACCTATTCCATCGGGACGCGGCTGTACAATCTGTGACCTCCTTGACTTTACAATTCACATAAAATTATGTATTGAAACAAACATCCAGTATATTTTCCTTTGCATGTAAGCTTGGGATTGGGTGACATTTGCCGCTTGTATATTCACCTTTTTGCGCTACGCTGACTAATGTTTGGCGATACCCCCAAGCACAAACACAGCACCAATCAACGATTTTTCGGATTACAACCACAGCGCTTCCAAGTACTTTCGTTTCAATGTCTGAATCCAATCGCCCAATCGTTTACTTTGACATCACAATCGGTGGCCAAGCCATTGGCCGTGTTGTATTCTCCCTTTACAGCGACCTTGTACCCAAAACAGCCGACAACTTCCGCAAGTTTCTTCGTTGTACTACAATCTTATCTATAGGGTACTGATTCTACGTATATAGGAGCACTATGCACTGGTGAAAAGGGTACTGGAGCATCAGGAAAGCCCTTGCACTACAAGGGATCTGGTTTCCATCGTGTCATTAAAGGGTGAGTTGCCGTCGATTAGATCGTTGATTGGAGATGTATACGAGCCATTACTGGCAGTTTCATGTGTCAGGGTGGCGACTTTACAGCTGGAAATGGTACAGTTCCAGCTTTGGCTTTGTATTTGAGACTCACGACGTCACTCTTATAGGAACGGGAGGCGAGTCGATTTACGGAGAGAAGTTTGAAGATGAGGCATTTCCTGTCAAGCATACCAAACCTTTCTTACTGTCCATGGTACGTAACTTGTTATCAATTCCGTTACCGTGAATGACTTTGCTCAGGCCAATGCTGGTCCTAACACGAACGGTTCGCAATTCTTCATCACTGTGAGCCCGACATCCCACCTCGACGATAAACACGTTGTCTTTGGAGAGGTTATCAAGGGAAAATCAATTGGTATGTTCCTAATCATATAATATTACCCAAATTTTCGGCCCAACCGCCGCAACTAGTTCGCCAGATTGAAAACTATCCCACTTCAAGCGGAGACGTCCCAACCGCACCCATCGTTATTGCCGACTGCGGCGTCCTTTCTTCAGACGATCCCTCGCTAGCGGAGTCCGCTGAGAACCACGGTGACGTGTACGAGGACTACCCCGATGATGAGGATCGAGACACCCAGAAGCCCGAAATCGCACTTGATATCGCAAAGGCTGTGCGCGAGATCGGAAACAAGCTCTTCAAGGAGGGAAAGATCGACCAGGCGCTAGTCAAATACCAAAGTACACCTTCGCATCTAAACATACTCTTCTCAAACTAATATCCTGTGCAACTGCTACTTTGCAATCTAGAATCCATCCGTTACCTCGACGTCCACCCTGTACTTCCGGACGACGCATCCCAGGAACTGAAGGACGCATACACTGCCCTACTCGCGCCTCTTCTCCTCAACTCTGCCCTTGCTGCGATTCGATCGCAGCCCCCGTCATCGCAGAACGCCGAAATTGCTATCAAGAATACCACACGCGCCCTCAACAGGCTAGAATTGAGCACAGCAGACAAAGGTATTTCCATCTACATAACATCCTACATCCACCTTCTCTAACTGATTTGACATCTCAGCAAAAGCTCTCTACCGCCGCGCACTCGCGCATGCGATCCAGAAGGGGGATGATGAGTCGGAGAAGGACCTTGTGGAAGCCAGCAAACTCGTCCCGGAGGATGCAGCTATCGCTGGAGAGCTTTCGAAAGTTAGGCAGCGCAAGAAGGAGAAACGTGACAAGGAGAAGAAGGCGTTCAAGAAGCTGTTTGCCTAGCCTGACAAGAGGAATAATTATAGGATCATGGAACTTAGTGGATGGAATATAGAACAGCCTTCCAGCTATACACTTTTCGTGGCTCTCGTCGCCTCGGAAGAGTGACTGGGGGTGGTGCATCACTGCACACGGTCCTTGTCAAGTGAGAGTATCAAACGTAGACAGCGCGTTGTAGCCAATCGTATCTTCACCGACACGAACGTTACCACCACATATGCTGTGTCTTTGCGAGGAAGGCTCTCATCACATCATCTTGGATACCCATCCAACGTTTTGTTTTCCACGTGATACCCTTTATACGCAATTCAGGAGCCCGCATTTCAACACTATGGCTGCTAAATCGATGTAAGCGATTGGGTCCGTGGACCTCACAATGACTGACAACCTGAAAGACAAGGAACTGGAATAATAAATCCTCACGAGCTTCACCACATTATTATCGACGAAGTTCACAGCAGCATGCCGCCAAATTCGGATCCACAGAGAATAAAATTTTTGCTCAGTGCTCCCTCGTCTCGTCCTGATGGCTTATGCGAGCTCGATACTAGATGTTCTATGATGTCGTCGTCGAAATTCAGCCAACACAACGTCATTTCGAGAGGACTAAGGAGCTTATTCAGCTCTTTTAATCGTTATATTCAACCATTGTCCGCTATCTTCGTTGTGTCAATATCTCCAACGGGGCGATTGACTCGCCGTATGATGAACTGAACAAGCTCATCGTTGCTATTTTACCGCTTTTACAGGATCACATCCTACTAAATATCAGTAACGCCTTGTGGAATAGATTGGACAAACCCAATCCTCTATTCTGCGTTTGCAGAAAGCCTCTATCTGCTTTGCATGCTCTAAGTCTCCGATCTTTGGCTCACCGACCCATATATTTGCCCTATCGTCCAAGGTAAGCCCTTACTTCGAAGTTCTTAAAATCAGCAAGGGACATATGTTTCATGAGAAACTTCACTTGGAAACGATACTACCCCCATTTTCTGTAGCATTCCCTCGTCTACACACTGTTTACATAGGACTCAATTCGCACGTCGCATTTTTCGTGTCAAATTTTGCTCTTTTTCGCATACCAACCCTCCGAACGAACACGCTCGAGTTCGACGCTTCACGCTCCGATCCCTCTCTACTACCCTGTATTGAAGCAATGGGTGATAACCTTCGGCACCTCACATCATCGGCAAGTGGCGACATTTCGAGTGAGACTCTGGAGGATGAGTGCGCTCTAAAAACGGCTTTGAAAAGTGCTGACCACGTTGCAGGCGTGTATGTGCTGTCTCTAGATCGGAATCACAATTTGTCGAGCTTAGTATACAATCGAAGCAGCAGTCCTGTGTACGGCCAAGATATCCAGTGGATATCACGCATAATCGATACCGCATCTACACCTCGCCTTGATATATACATGGAGTGTGGTAAGGGAAGCTCGGAGCCTAAACAAGATCTCGGAGTTCTGTCATATCTAGAACGCAGCCTGATCGGTAGATCAGAGTTGCCTCTAGGACTCGAACCTTGTACCTAGCGAAGGGTAGTGTCACTCCTGATACTTGGTTCGACAACCGGGAAGAGTTACTTCCAGAACTAGTTTGTCGGGGGATGCTGCAATGCGGTCGAGACCGATGAAGGTTCCGGCTGATCAATTTGACGAGGTATTGTTGTTGGTTCGACATTGGGTATATCCACTTTGCCTGATAGACTGGTCTGGCGTGTAGGATTCGACGGATTCGACTTCTACGTCGCGAGGCATAGTAAATGTTTGACTCCGAGAGCCAATCGGAGGGTAAGTTGGACGCATGTAAGTAACCGGCAATGTACAAGTTAACTACTGGTGATGAAGCCGTCAGCTTTGTATACAGACCTAGCAATCGTTTGACCCCGAGAGTCAACTCTAATAGAACAAGTGCGATATGTTAGAATAGCATCACCCACGGAATACTGGTAAATGTCGACTAGGATCTACATAAATGAGCAACCACAATGTACGAGGTGGCTCTCAAGTCATTTGTTAACTTGGGAGATGAATGTAGGAATTGGCACGGGTAGATTACAGCCTACTCATCTATTACAAATTCGACAGTTCAATAGCCTTTGCTAGATGGGTGGAAAGTGAACACAAAGAAAGGATAAGCCATCGCGCATCACACCGCGGTCTTCTGGAAATGGCGAATGCAGACAAGTACAGCTGGGGGAGGTTTTGGAATAAATGACACGATATTTACATCTACAGTTACAGGTCCTAAGTGATAAAGTATGTCAAAAATCTCTGCTTTCCTAGAGGGGAAACGACGGAAGCAGACTCCGGGTCATCGCGAAGGAGGACGGGAGCAAATATCAAGGCTAAAGAGCAGTTGAGTACTGTTAGTGACGCTTAAAGGTAGAACCCACATAGTCTTTCCGCCTTTTCTGATGCCTCGTCGGTGGGAGACTGGCAGATAAAGTGCAGGAAGGCAGTGATAGATATCCAAACCTGCTAAAGCATGAAGACTATCAGATCCCATGCACATGGAAGGACTCACATTGACAGAGACTGGTGGAAAGGCATCCAAAAGCTGATAATGTGCATCGGTGAGTGACGACACACTCTCGATGGAATGATAGAAAAAGCTTACTTCAAAAGCCTCATCACGACTTGTCATTTGAAGGCATTTCGATTGCAAGGAGAATGGCACTAAAGGATCAACCAAGGAATCGAGAAAGCGTATCAGCGTCTCTCCAAAAGCTATCGACACCGATGCGACAACATTTTCCGAGGTAAATGGAAACTCTTCTCCAGTATCTAGGCACTGGAGACAAGTCAGATTGGCAATCGAAAAACGTTAAGCATGTCAATGACAGACCTCTCTTATAATATTGATGATGTTCTCATCTGCAGGCGAGGTAAACAGGCCATCCTTGACCTAATGTCAGACAATGAGCCTAAAAAGAAGACGAAGTGCACGAACCGTGATGGCATGGTCAGACATTAACCAATTAACTAAACGCATGATCTCTCTTGGAGCATTGACTGGGCCTTCCTGTCGTATGTCATCGGGCGATTTCAGAGAGCGGACTGGCCCAGGAAGTTGTGTAAGTCTAGAAAGTTGGTTTGCGAAACAAGTATACTCTGCAAATACCATGTGAGCCTGGTGTCAAATGTACAAAACGGAGAAGGCTTACGGTATTCAGCAGTAACCATTATAAAGTGATCCTTACCCAATATAGTATGCAGTATTAACGTCGCCTCAAGATCTTTCTTTCCAAGATTCAACTTGGACACGACACCGTTGACATGTGAAGAGATGATGAGCTGGATAGTTTCTCCTGGGAGGATGATTGCCTGCCAAATGTTTACAATATTGTTTGAAGAAGTTATGATCTTGAAGGACTCACCTCCATTGGTTCGACACGTAGCCATTCGGGATCTAGAAACGTGAATCGGCACTGTCTGCTGTCATACTCTGGACATGCAAATGCAAGACTTACGAACGTCGGAATTGGAACCAGGAGGAATGAACCGGTAAGCGCATGGGCCCTGCAAACCCAATCATTCCAAGTTTCAACAGGGTACGTTGAAAGATTGTACCTTTCCCGAGTTGAGTATGCTGACAGTCCGCGAAGCAACATTTCTGTATCTGTATGGAGGTTAATTGATAGCGGTTCTCCGAACTTTGACCTCAACGCACGATATAGTACCCAAGTCTATCGACGTCTTGTCAAGCTTCAGCGTCCTTCTCGAGAATTCACTCATCCGGGCTACAGATCTGTAAAGCTTCCGAGTGGTCTCTTTGTATAAAATCCTGTCATACACATTCACCTAAAGAGATGCAGCGAGTTGAGTGACATGCCAAGGAACGTTATAACTATCCTCACGTTGAGAAGAAAGTCCGCCGCGACGGGTCTATGGTCACTCATCGTTATCTGGGGATGACGAGTGTACGAAAGCTGTTGAATGACAACATTTCTTCCGCTCATGTGCAATATGCGATCGGTGTAGGCTGGCTTCCGTCTACAGGAATCATGATGTTTAGTGATTGACTGCCGAGTCCCTCATGGACGAAACACGAACTTTGTGTCATAACCAAGTTTGTCTTTCTCCAAACCAGAGGCAAAGCGATATGTGCTGCACCAGCGTGAGTATTCGCTACACAAAAAAGGGATCGAGAATTACGGAGAGTGGACAATCGGATGTTCAATGAAGCCAGTAAAGGCTCTTCCGGTACGGCTCGCTTTCTTGAGCTATGTTGGGCTATTGAGCAAGACAAAAAGATGCATGTCGTTAAAATTCACCTGATCATGTCGCAAAAGCATCTCAAACCTTCCCTGCCACCTTTCAAAAGCCAAGATCCCTCGGACGTCCTCATCCGGTATCTCGATACGATAGTTCAGGTCTGTGTGAGTTGAGATGGACCGAGATGAGACACTAATAGGTACGCACCGCCCTATAGCAAGGATAAAGTTATGGATTCGCAAGAAAGAAGCAAGGAATGCTTACCATCCAAAATAGTACGTCACTTTCATAGGCGGACACTGGCACTGAACTCGACGCAAATTGGGATACAAACTTGAACTTCTTTGACAGATCTTGAAAATCCAAATTACGCTTCTCGTACATTTCGTCGAAAGCGGCAAGATGGGAGTTGACGAATGTGAGAATAGTGGGACCTGAAGATGCCAACTCCGTCTTGCATGTGACTGGTGGAGTGAATGCAAGGCGAATGGCTACGCCGCCTTTGTTTCCCTGTCAAGGGTTGAACGTATGCATGATATAAGAGGAAATAAAATATACCATTACGCCCATGATGCCTGCATTAGCAACAGATGTGGATACGTCTGAAAAACATAGGCGCAAAGATTTCTTGACCAAAATGATGATTAGCATTCCGACAAGTTGCTTTGACACGAGCTGGAAAGGCACAAAAAGTAAGTCAGGCATAAAGAAAGTTACGATGAATACCGTACTTTAACAAATTGATCTCGTTTGTCGCCCAGAGCGGCAAAAATGGCCTGGCACCAGGCATCTTCTCTTGCTGTTCCTGTCGAGTAAACCAGGGCTTCGGTGGATAAATCGAGTTCTTGGAAGCCTAGCGCCAGCAAGTCTGGATGACCATCACCTTTCGTAGCAAGTGTTGGAACGGAGGGCGTAGAAGAGGCCTCCCTATTGATGTTCACAGTCGACGTCATTGAGGATGGCTGGCTCGCAATCCATGATGACAAGTCTTGGGAAGGAAGTTGCCCATTAACGTTGAATGTTCCCATTCGGACTGAGAGTGTGTATTGACTCTCATTCGACATCTCTCGAGCTTGAGCCAGAACCCAATCGTCTCGGATGAGTCTGAAATCGGACATGTCATCACCCGATAACCCTGCAGTCGCGGGAGAAAGACGTGTATTGAGAGGCTCGTTCACCAGTCGCAAGTCCTCGGGGATGAGCCCAACTAAAATCATGCTCAGTCCATCTCATGCGTGATATTTGGAGCCACTTACACGATCGGGGCATCATGCGATCCGTCGTATAGGGCAATAGCCACTGAAAGTTGGAACTGAGGTTCATTGAATCTACTCTAACGATCAGCGCCGTGAACTCAGCTGGGTTAAAATGCAGAATACCTTCATCGTTGGTCAACCCTCTGCATTCCGTCAACAAATGGCGCAAACTCTTCACGTCTCTGGTAAAGAAAACAATATGTTCATCCTCTGTTTCTGATTCCAGGCTTTGACCAGGGTTCACGGTGAGCGAGAAACCTGGCTTTCCCAAAGTATCGTTTAATACGTAGATTTAAAATGACATTTCAAAGCAACATACACGCATCCTTCATAGAACCGGAAACGGAGTCAGAGGTCACGCTCTTAACCTGAGCCACAGAGAAAGAAAAGTCGGGGGTAAGAGGGTAAACGTTTTCGATTTCAACATCTTGCCCAGTGGCGGCGGGCGACGTGCAGATGAAAAGACTGAGAAAGATAAAGGCAGTGCATTAGCATAAATTGAATACATTTTCAGCCGAAATTTAATTTTAAGCACAGAAGCTTGAGCCTTGAATTGAACGCAGATACCCAAGCACACAACCACGACAGGTATATGATTATGGGGCTCACCTGCCCTCCTCTAAGACGCGTCGAACATCTCTGTGGGCAACAATTGCCAGTATCCTTGCATCTGCACGCCATGACTCCTCTCCGGTGGCTGATTGAGCTAAAGCCTCCAACACGGCTTTAGGGTAATCTGGAGGATGTAGTATTGCACGGATCGACTCTTCAGCCATCGTCACACCAGGCTCTTCTGATCACCCAAGTTTCTCTGTCGGGCGCGAATTACAGTTTATCTCGTTGTTCGTTGCGACTCCTCGTGATCGGTGGTGAACATCAAGCAACCTTGTTAACGCATGACGTTGATCGACAAACGCCAAATACAGCAAAACTCTTTCTCTTGTTATTCAACATCGTCAAACGATGGAGGCATCTTTTTTTACCAACTTACCATGGAACTCTCTTCTCAGTCTCGTCTTTTTGACCCTAGGCCGAATTATCCTTTCCTGGTTTCTGTAAAACGTGACTGGAAATAAGTTCAACCCACTTGGATGACCCTTGCGCTCTCATGCTCGTTTTTACCCATAAAAGGAGTCTTTATCAGGAGTCTCAAGTAGAGGAGCTTTACTCACTACTAAATTGCTTTCGCGGATCCCAAAGAATTAAAGAAGTTTGGTTTATTGACGCCCCAAACCACTAGTTCTAAACGAAGATGTTTTGAAATGAGGTTATGAGCCTATATGTATCTTATTCTTTCCTCTATTCCACTAATGCTGACTGTTAGATAGTCTTGTGGGAGAAGTACTCCCCCGCTATCTATACATTCTTGATGAGTTTTAGGGCAGGCATCGATGTAGATTTTAGCACACCGTCAAGTGGGCGTCGGCCATTTTGTGGGAGTGGTTCCTTCGTGAGTAACGCTATATCTCGTTAGGTACTGATGCTGACTGTGTCTGACTGTGTAAGATCGCTCACGCTTGGGCATTGATCGAAACTCAAATTCGAATCCCTCATTCTCTTGTGTCCAGCCTGATTCCTCGCCTCAAGATCCCAGACTCATACATTGGTCTTCACAAATGCACCGTCACCGATGTAACAAAATTCAAGCGTATGACAGACGTTACGGGGAAGGACACTAAGGTGACGATAAAACGAGAAGAGCTGCATGCTTTACTACCCATGATCAGTTATTGCTCTTCATTACCAATTCAAATTAACATAAATATAAACGAACATTTTCTAGCGGAAGGGTCAGTCATGCTGCAGCACAGGCAGCCGCTGTCCAACAAGCTCAAGCTCAAAGCGCAGGACACGTTACAGTTTGAGTGAATCACTAATCCGAGGCAGACGTGTGCCGTATGGTCGTCGACGGCTCCATCGTGTGATGCGGCGATCGACTGGTAGGAATGCAAGGAGTGGGCGTTGAAAGTTGAGCTTCGAAGGTGGATATCTCTGGTTGTGGAGGCGATCAATACTGTCATGTAGGATAGTTTGCTTGCAATCCCTGATTACATGACACGAGAAAAATTGTTCTTAACTAAGTCTAAACCTTCTTTGACCCTCTGTTAGACAACTTTCGGGCTTGAGTCCTCATTATATCATGTCGTTTCCAGATGCTCACACCGTTGCCGGTGTACGTTGAGCAGTGTTGAGAACTGACTTACGCCACCTATGATGAAGACACGGAGTCATCGCAGTCGATTTCCTTTTATATCGTTCTTGACTGCGCTTATTTTTCTTTTCTGTTCACAGAACTTGAACTGACGCTCTCTGTCATTTATATTATTAATTTTCTATTGAGGCACTAGGACTCCTCACTTCTACAAGCAAGTCTAAATCGTTCGAGGACGAGAAACCCTCTTGGAAAGGCTATAACCAAAATTTAATAAATCCCCTATATTTTCATTGACTCGCGCTCTTTCGCATTCGTACTGTTATTGATTTATTAATTGTTCAGTGAGAGTACAAGTGAGTAGTTCTAGATAGTTGCAAAGTAATAAATATGATCATGCTGGGTAACAAGTAGACAATGTGTTCCGTGTGATGAGGGAAGATGCGGTGTTCAGTTGATTTGATCCAAAAAGTAAAGAAACCCATTTTAATGACCAGCGACGTCCGTATCACCCTTAAAGCCCTGTCCCCGCATCGCTCTCGACGCACGGGACGATCGACTTCTGATTTGGCCACCATATCGGTAGAAGATAAACGGCATCGGTGCAATAAGGCATGATATGAGGGCGAGGAGGAGCCCGGCCCACTGGAAGCCCATATTATGGAACATCTGTTCCACAAACAGGGGAACCGAGCTGCCGATGCACGAACGCATAAGAGTCTTCGCGGCGATGGCAGATGCGGCGAAGTTGCTGTATGAGTCTACGATGTAGGAATTGGCTGAGACGTAGAGGAATATCATAGCGAAGCCAAAGAGGGTTCCGGAGATGCATGGGGCTATCCAGTGGACGTGTGCGTAGGCGCCGGTGAAGGCAAAGATGAAGAGGGCGAAGGGTAGCACACTGTTCAATCAAGACAGCGTTTAGGATGATTCATTGAAGAGAAAAGGCGAGGAACACTTACATCGCACCGAGCATCATAGGGTACAGACGTGCCTCAGGGAAAGATCCATCTGCCGTTACTCTGTTATATATCTTCTCTTGGAAGGGCATGATACAAAGCGCAAGAATGACGCCAAGCATGATGCTGACGAAAGTTGTGCCTGTGATGCCCATGCTGAAGCCACGAATCTCAGCAAAGGCGATTGGGAACGCAAAGAAGAGGAGATATAGCAGGCTGTAGACGAAGGAAAGATCTATGAGGTGTTAAACAATGGCAGGGCTTGAGAACTATACAGCACGGCTTACAAATGGACATGAACAAGACAATTGGCTCCATGAACATCATCGTGATCGGACGCATGATAGCGATCTTCAGAGATTCAGAAAGTGGTAGGCTTTCGAGCTCAGCAAGGGTACGGTAGCTGTCGTCTTCAGTCTCTTTCCTTAGTCGCTCAGCCTTGCGGCGGAGGATGACCGAGGCGAGTGTTTCGGGAACAATGAGGGTGAACACGAAGCAGACGCCGACGAAGATAAAGAGAACCCAGTAGATCCATCGCCACCCGACGCGCTCACCGATCCAGCCACCGACAATGGGTCCAAGGCAGGGGCCGAGGCTAACGAGGGGTTGACTCAGTATCACGTCCATTAGTATATCATAGTAACTCACAAAATGGTACCAGAGAATATGGCCATGGGAATACCTCGTTCTTCAACAGCCCAGATATCTGCGACACTTCCGCCTACATTGCACATCGGCGCAGAAGCAGCAATACCTGCTAGTGTGCGCGAGATGACAAGAGTTGCCCGGTTCTGGGCGAGAGCTCCAGGGAGGGTGAAAATGAAATAAAGGAAGATGGAGACACAGTAGATCGGCTTCCTCCCCACGACTTCTGAGAGTGGTGCGAATAGTAAAGGTCTATAGACAGGGTCAATGGAACATTCGAGGCACTAGACGGGAATAAACCTCACCCTACACCGAAGCCGACGACAAACATCGTGACTGTGAGATTGATGACTTCCTGTGGAGCATGGAAGGTTTCTGTAGGACCTTCGAGACTGCGTTGGATAATTAGTATACAATAGTCAAAGCCCCAGAACAAGAACCACATACTCTCCCGTAACGATAGAACTCCCCAATGCGACAGCTAAACAAAGAAACGACGTGGCCATCGTCAAAAACCTATAGCAGCTTCGATTAGCAACTTCATCAAAAAGCCTCGACATTATGCTCACCATTTTCTCGCCGCTCCCCACTCCCTCGGGTTTTCACCCTTGCCAGGCTCAAACTCTACGATATGTATGCCCTCGCGTCCATACTGCTTTTCGAGGTCGCCAACGCTGACTTTTTCATTGGAATTGTTGACTAGGGTACTACGCTGTCTTGATGAGTGATGCGTAAGAGATAATGGTCCTTCGGTATCGAGGATGCGGTACTCTTCTTCCTGAGCTGATGATAAAGCAGGAGGATAGACGAGTTCAGCTTCTAGTGGTTCAGAAGGCATTGTGCGGAAGGAGGATGAGAGGAAAGTGCAGATGCATTGGCACAGTGCACCTCATTTATAGGGCGCAAGGCTCAGTCACGGAATAGAGGGAGTCCTTCTGTTAAGCGGGACCCGATGTAGAGGACACAGCGGACAAGCGCGGACTAGGCGCAAGGGTAAACTCAGGTAAACTCATCGAGAACGCGTCAAGCGAAGACTTCTTTGCAATGGACTGAGCGAGAGAGACGGTACCCAGGAACGTTGGAAGGAAAGTTAACGGAGTCTTGCGGTACAGTCGGTATGCGCCAAGCAAACGTCAGGAGATATACGCCATTGCCAGTCAAATGTGATGACACGATAATAGTACCTTGAAAAATTATTGCGATCGAGGTTGATCGAGGCCAAGGTCCTTCAGCGCATTGATAGAATAGACATATATATAGACTGCCTCATTATGAAAAGATTCCTGTATCTAGTTCTCTCTTAACCAAAAACTTGAAGCCCAAGGCGCCCGAGATGATCGCGATCAATCGAAAAAAATCCATGACGTAATTGTTTGGAATAGAGTATGATGCCATCCAATGGCTAAGCGTGGCGCTTAGCACCGCTCAGTGCTTCAAACATGCGCATCGATGTGCCTTGGCTTTAGCGTTCTCGTCATCATTGGACGTCATCGATCAGCGTTAATTAATTGGACCCCGAGGCCTGACTTATGCTATGTACGACTTGACCAGAGCTTGAAGCTTGATGCTTTGCGTCACCAATCCTTCGGGCGCCTTGCTATCTATTAGTTAGATGTTCTTATTTCAGAACGTAGATATAGTTCTGGACCTTCGGAAACCTCCGATGCAGTGTGAAGAAGAATTAATATTCGAAGACATGTCGTGATGTGATGGTTTATGGGTTCGCTCAAATCGATAGCAATGTGTGCAATTGTTACTTACGTGTCCGAGTCATACCTGAGTTAGAATTGAATTTTCATGAGCTTGATCTCTGGCCTTCAACTGATCTTCAACAGCTAGTGCGCCGGTACATTACTATCCATAATCGTGCACCCCCGACACCGTGTGGGTTTTCTATAAACCTGCATTTCTTATGTCTGTACCTTAGACAGCTTTATACCCGCTCAGGAAGTACTAATGGGTCTATCACATGTAGTATCAAATTTGGGGAAGACCATCTGACCATGCTAAAGCCTCGTTTTAACTCCTGATACTATATTCTCATCTGTCACAAGGTCAAGCCAAACGCCATCTTAGGGGGAAATGTGCGTGGAGAAGCATCAGAACGTATCCAGTTATTTCAAGGTCGTGTGATGGCTGTCAAATAGCTTTCAGCACGCAGTATGTGATCGGAATTTATGAGGAATTTGAGGGATTCGAATAAATAGACGATATTTCAACGAGAACAAAAATCGGATCTGGATAGAATGGCTTCAATACTCATACAAGTTTGTGGGTTCTACTACAAGAACACATTATACAGTTCAAAAGTACATTTCGGGTGTTTGTTGGTAATGTATATTCAGAGGATCTGGGGTTCGCGGTAAGGAAGTGACTCAGGACAGAGGGCGACTATGACTTACATGATTAAAGCCCGGAGAAGTAGTGTTCTTAGGAGAGGTGACAGCAGAAGAAGTGCGAGCGATGGCGGACAAATCGAGGTCTGTGCTCATCTAAACATGTGTTGGATGGATGGAAAGAGATGGACATACTGTTGGTCTTGAGCACGTTCTTCCTGAACTTCTTGGCGCTCTCGAGCTCATCGGGGGTCAGAGCACTGTTAGACCTCTGAAAGGCTGATTTCTTGTCCTCAAGGGCTATGGTTGGTATAAATATCGGATGAATGTAGGAAATATCAATGGCAAGACATACACTCAGAGCTGTTGCTGAGACTTTCACTCGAAGAGGACTCTTCCTCGACACCGACCTCCTCGTGAGACTCGTGTTCGCGCTCGTCAGCCAAGCTACCCCAACCATGTGGGCCAGCACCGTTCTTGCGAACGGACTTATCGAGACCTGACTTGGACTCTGAGCGATCCCTGTTAATAGCACGAGGGAACGCTGAACGAGCAGTCCGAGTCATATTTTAGAGTGACAGAGGATGAAAGATGCTGGATGGGTTATTGATGGGTTTGTGCGAATGGTTGGGGTTTATATAGCTCCGTATCCACCCCTGTCTTGAGACTGCGTCAACACGGGTCAACCAGAGCTGATCATTCCAGACCATTCCAAAGCCTCCGCTTCTCTCATCACTATCTTTTTTCTCTTTCATCACAGGAATATTGTACTAACAACAAAAGCTGCTAAAGCCGCCTTTCACAATCGATACAATCAGCTGGAACGTGGTTTCGTTGTCGTGTGAGCTCCAAATGTGGGGAAGCGCGTCATAACTCACGTGCAGTCGGCTGTGCTTTTCTTATCACGTGTATTCTTGCTTCTTGCCACCATCTCTAGAGTCTCCACCCCTAAGTAAAGCTAAAAGCTTTAAAGGGCGCCTGGCCTTGGCCTGAGTGGCATTAACTATAGAATGTAAGTATGCTAATACTTTATCAATGCTTGTCACTGGTCCAAGCATTTCTATCAGTTCGAGTTCCTTCCAGTTGCCCCACTCCGTCCTGAGCGTTCTGAATCCCAGCGGTCAATTTCGCACTCTCTGCGCACGTAGTACCTTTTGGTATATCGATATGTTCAACCTGTACTTGCTTGTCGTTCTTCTTTCAAGCTGCATGTGTCAAATCTATCTCTATTGAACACGTATGGGCCCGAATGTAGCCTGAATGTCTCATTGCTCACCGTTCCAATTTGTTCCGTAGCTGTGTTGTGGCATTGTTGTTGTACGTATACTGACTGAGACACGGAACGATCGATACCTGTGTGGTAATTTGTTCCCGCCTGAACCTCCGCTATCCCTCATTAAGCCCTCGCGTGATAGGATGTCATCCCATTTCCACTCACATTACCCCACATGCCAGCAGAGCCTATAGAAGCAGAATTTGCTTTCCCACCCGCTCTTTCACAATGTCAAGAGGAGGAATACCGTCAACTTGACCGTGAAGGTTCATTGACGGGCAATGCCT
The DNA here is from genome assembly GCA_018220975.1 of Tephrocybe sp. 9980TJB. Taxonomy (NCBI): domain Eukaryota; kingdom Fungi; phylum Basidiomycota; class Agaricomycetes; order Agaricales; family Lyophyllaceae; genus Tephrocybe; species Tephrocybe sp. 9980TJB. The sequence continues at coordinate 59,885 of JABAJU010000078.1, forward strand.
TCTCACCTACAACGACCGACTTCACCCTCAGCGTACACGATCTAGAAAAAACATTCTCAAAACAAGGTTTCCATGTTGTAGAGTTCGAACCTGGCGCAGGAGAGGACCCTCGAGAATGGAGCCGCGGTCGAAAATGGTGAGTCTCTCATGCGATAATTCAATATTGTCTTGTCCTGACGTCTTGTTAAAAGGTTCATAACGGCTGCTACCTCCTTCCTGTGCTTGGCAGTTGCTCTTGGCAGCTCAATTATCACTGGAGAGTGAGTGCTTGCGCTGGCTCATCCTGAGGATTGTCAATTAACTTTTTTCAGCCTTGAAGGACCAGCAGAGGAATTTCATGCCCCAGAGGAAGTCATCAATCTCACGGTAACCTTCTTTGTCATGGGCTTTGGTATTGGGTGTGCGCCCTTTATCTCAATAGATCTTTATTCGCGTTGACAGGCTGTTACAGACCTTTACTTTTCGCTCCGTTATCAGAGGTCTTCGGTCGGAAACCCATATACTGCATCTCGATGTTCTTATACTTTATCTTCACCCTCCCTTCCCCTCTCGCACCTAATCGCGCCACTCTTGTTGTCTCCCGCGCCCTGGCAGGCCTAGCTGCCTCCGCCCCCATGTGTAACGTCGGTGGAACCATTGCTGACGTCTGGGCAGTCGAGGATCGCGGCTTCCCCATGGCAATCTTCTCAGCCACCCTTTTGTAAGTGGTGTTAATCTCCAAGATTCGTATATTCGGCTTATTTTTCTACCTTAGCATGGGCCCGTGCTTTGGTCCTGTATTCGGTGGTTGGATTGGCCAGAAGGTCGGCTGGCGCTGGATCTACTGGGTTCTTTTCATTTTCGTCGGCATTTGCTTCGTCTTCACCCTTTTCTTCACCGAAACACTCGCTCCTGTTATCCTTCGAAGAAAGGCCCAGAAACTGCGCAAGGAGACTGGCAACGAACGGTATCAGTCTCTCGGCGAACTTGAACGCCTCCCTCTTCTACAGACCCTGAAAGTGGCGGTTTCCCGCCCGCTTATAATGTTGTTTACGGAGCCCATCGTTACCTTCATGTCCTTCTGTAAGTCGAATTTTTGTTTGATTTCATCTTATACTTATGCATCATCGTCAGATCTTTCGTTCATTTACGCCCTTCTTTATCTTCTCTTCTTCGCGTTCCCAATTGCGTTCCAAGAAATCCGCGGTTGGAGTGGCGGCATGACTGGCACGGCATTCCTCAGTATCGTAGTAGGCATATTCATTGCCCTATGTGTCATACCCTACCAAGAGAGGATGTACGCCAAGGTCACTGCTGATGGCACATTCCCCGAAGCTAGACTCTATCCGATGATGGTCGGTGCCTTGTAAGTGCTCCACTGTCTGTTCCCCACACACTGTTTCTAAGTATCTCATCTTTCCAGCGTCCTCCCCGTGGCGCTATTCATGTTCGCATTTACCGGTGCCTACCCCTGGGTTCATTGGATGGGAGTCTGCGTGTCAGGCGCAGTCTTTGGCTTTGCTATGATCATCGTCTACATCTCTGCCAACTCGTACATTGTCGACTCGTACAGTAATTTCGCGGCCTCCGCCATCGCCGCCAAGACCCTTCTGAGGTCATGTATAGGCGCGAGCGTGCCCCTCTTTGTCGAACAGATGTTCCACTCCATGGGTTTCCAGTTTGCTGGACTTCTACTCGCTCTCGTTGCCTGTGTCATCTCACCCATACCGTTCATCTTCTATAGATTTGGTGAACGAATAAGGTGCGGGTCCAAGCGCGCGACCAAGGCAAGACGAGGAGAAGGATTCAAAAATGACCCCAGCGCAGCAGGACATTAATGGGCTTCCACCTTCTGGTTCTATCGGCTCAATGCTCATGTTCATGATCAACCACTTAGATCTTTACACTAATACCGCACTATTCGCTACGACGGTCTTTATATTATACACTACAGGAGCATAGCCTGCATCTCATTCACTACTATCTCACGACTCACAAGTACTTACGCATCCAATGTATATTCACACTCGCTTTTTCAACCAATATTTCCAATCATATTTCACTTTGAGATTATTAGCTTGAGTGAGGGAGAGCTTCCGATGACACGTGCTCCCATGTCTTTCTGCAACAATACGCCCTGCTCTTCCACGCGCAATCGAAATCTATTACACCTCACTCCCTTCTCTGTCATACTAGAAAATGAGGTCGCTACACCTCGTATATATCCACGGATTTCAAGGTATGATCATCATCACTAGAAAAACGTTAACGTGACATTTACGACTCTTCTAGGGAATGACACAACTTTTCAGGTGCCACCTGCTGTGCCCAAGTATGACATATCTCTCATTGAAGATTGACAGTCATTTCCGACTGACCTCCAACGCTTTCTTTCGGGCAATATATCAAGCCATCTCAACTTAGAGGTCAAGAGCAGCTTGTACCCTCATTATAAGAGTGTCAAGCCTCTTTCATTCGCAACCAAGAACTTCTTGGAATGGTGTGTTCTTTTGTTTCAAGTTGGCATCTCATGTCCTCATGTACGTTTGGTTTGCTGCTAGGCTTTCAACCCAGCCTCCCGGCCCCGTCATATTACTTGGACACTCCATGGGTGGCCTTCTTGCCGCGGAAGCAGCGACTCATGCATCCAATAACGTCAAAGGAAAGCCCTCAAGGATAGTAGGAATGGTTGCATTCGACACCCCATACCTAGGAATGCACCCCCATGTCGTTATCACTGGAATCGCATCGCTTTTCAACAAAATGGAAACGACCAAAGCCACAACCAACGAACTTAACGATACCAGCAAGGTTGTTCTCATTGATAATAGCGTCACTGATGATTGGGATACATTTTAGCAGAATCTCAGTCGTATGCGCTTATTCAGAACTTTCCCTGTCTTGTCTAATTGGTTTTCCAGCTCGTTCGAAGCCAACAACAATCCCCAACCTCTCAAATATCTCATCCCTATCGTCTTCTCTCGTTGACCGCGCCTCATCCTTTTTTTCATCTCACTCTGATCATCCTTTCAGTGCAAGCAAACGCTGGGTCATAGAGCATTTCCAGTTCGGTTCCTGTATGTTCAATCCTAGTGACTTGAAAGACCGATATGCGAGTCTCGTGGGCTGGCAGGACGGTTTGTGGGTTAACTACTGGATACAGACAGTTGCGAGACCGAAAGTCGGTTCTAGTTCCACCCCTGGGGAAAATGGTTGCCTGCAGATCACGAGCGAGAGCTTGAGTTTCTCGCCTCTGTACCAGGATAGTGTTAAATATAATAACAAAGCCCAGGCCGAGAAGACGGCATCCGGAAGACATTTTATTGTCCTTCCCACTGGGCTGGGACAGGTCCTCGGTGGTGGAGAGAAGTGGGAGCAGGTCGTTATCGGCGGAGTGGATGACGAAGTCGCTGCTCATTGTGGATTATTTATCCGGGGCCAGAACTTAGATTACGACGGGCTCGTTACCAAGGTCGGACAGAAGGTGTTGCAATGGTGCGAGAAAATTTGAAAATTTTCACGAATGCAATCGAAGCACCTTTTTCTATCGGAATCTATTTGGTATAAGTGTACATACGACATTTCGACGCTCTTGCGTAAGGTGATTGATCTGACCACGCATATGATCAGAGGCAATACGTTTTCTTTGCTTTGCCAATTAAGAATCGGGTGATACAGAAGCACAAAGCTCCTAGAGCCACGCATATACCTGAGAAGACTATCGGCCTCCACCACACAAACGTCGTGGAGAGTAGCGCTCCTGCAATTGGGGTTCCTGTGAATATGGTAAGCAATTAAATCAGATGGCAATAAGGCTTGTGCATACCAGCCAATCCTCCGATACCTTAGTGGAAACGACAAAAGTTAGAGGGTAATTGAACACAAAAAACGCCCTTTACCTGTGATTGTCAGGGATATTCCTATTCGCGCACCCATCTCTGTTTGATCCTTCGCCAGAGAGGCAATCATTGGAGCAAGGAGACCTTGGACTACGAAGGCCCAATACGATACGTGAGCTTCTAAACAGGGCTAGCATCTGAAGAAATAAATGCATACATCCTCCGGCAAAAAATCCGTAAAGGATCGAATAAATGATCGTCCCAGCAACATTTTTCACAGCCAAGGAACAAAAGACAAGTAGCGAAGCAATAAACGTGGAAGTGATGACCACGTTGAAAATGCCTGCGCGATGAACGAGCATGTTGGGAAATACCCGTCCAAGACAGTTGCTTCCATTGAGTATGGCAACCTGGGGATGCGTTCATGAAGTTCGAGGATTTATTACACGGGAGAGTGCAGCATACCATATAGAACGCAAGATTGGAGTCAATGCCATTTTTGATCGCATTAAGTTGGATGAAATATATGGGAAAGTAGAGCCCAGTGTACACGATAGCGGTTCTAAGCATGACATGTCAGGGTCCAGTTAAGGGAAGCGGTCGTCAAACACCTACCCAACTGTCATGTAAATGTATGGCAGGTCCCTTGAGAAATCTTTAAGCATGGCGACGACATTGATAGATTTCTTCGTTGGTGGTAATCGGGGTCGAAGGAGTGCGATGGCAATAACAAAAAATCCAAGACACATCCCGGCGCTGGCTCGTACACTGCCATGGAACCCAAGGCTCCCGTAAAAGAGCTTGTTTAGCATAATTGGGTGGAGTACCCCACCGAGTGCAGAGCCCTGACAGCCGGTGTTCATCAGACGGCTGTGCAGTGTAAAACGTATAAAAGGGCTTACAGCACTAGCCACACCCATCGCAACTGCCCTACGTCGATGGAAATAATGCGAGATGATCCCCATACTGGGTACATGAGACATTCCCGTTGCAATACCCACTCCCAAGCCGTGGGAGAGAAAAAACTGGTATATTGGCGTCATCGTTAACGACTTTCTTGACGCAGAACTATGGAATCGCGACACACCTGATAATATTGCCCGGGCTGAGCGAGCGATAACATGAAAAGACAAAACACAAATAATACAGCGCCGCCTATGATCAAGTGATAACTATGCAGGCATGATTGAGTCGAGCGCCACAACGATAGATCTGATGGATAGCTTACAAGTATCCATTGTCAAAAGCTCTCCCCGTAATAAGTCCTGAAGACAGAGCGACAAACAGTTGTACACTGCCTATCCAACTGCGGAACGATCATTTGAATTTCAGGGTGATACATTGTTTGAAGGCGCCCACCTAATGGTAGACGATGAATAGCCGTTGAGATAATGTCGAGTATAAAAATCTACACCCATGTAAGCGTGATCTGAACGGACAATGGTTTAAAGGCTCACCGTTGTATACTCCGAAAGAGTTGACATAGCTTGAGAGCTACTTCAGCTACATTGTTCGATGTGGGACATGGGTGAATATGCGACTTGCCCGTTTGTACAAAATTGCACTAGAAAACTGATTTCGGTCAGTACCACATATCCGCCGAAGCTGACATGATATGGGGACTCACGCTCCAAGGAGAACCGACCAAGCTCGTAATCCGCCTTCAGGAAAGTCCTCATTACTGTTGTTTTCTGTAAGTGAATCGTCGACCTTCTTCTCGTCTACAGACGCTGATAGAGTACGCTCTTCGTCGTGAGATCCCGTTATTCCTAGTCCATTGATGAAAGTGAGCGACATATTTCAAGACTATTGGGTAGTTTGGAAAGTCCTGGCATAAAGATACGAACAAGTACATTTTTTTTAAAAAAAAAATACAACACTCACCATCGACTTCCTCATTATAAATTTTTTGACACTGATTCCGGATTACATATTTATCACCTCATACTTCCCGCTGCATATTATTAGTTTCGTGTTTTCCTATGTCGATGCTTCGCTTCCTCGGAAAGGGCCCGGGACAAGTTGTGTAAGGCGCCTAAAGGTATCTTGTACTTGCTCATGATCGATTGATCGTGGCAGGAGCTCAGCCAGTTGCAATTGATGCGTGATGCATTGATGCATTGATGGGCTTGGCGTAGTCATGATCATGAGCACGCGTCGCGCGACAGAGCTCTTGCAGGGCCATGTGTTCTCAGGTATTGTTCCTCTCAGAAGAGACTACATTAAGTTCTAGTTCTATAGGATATCAATTTCCTCAAACTGAGAGCACGAACCTATCTATTAGTCTAATAAATTAATGATGCAGAGGTTCATGAGGACATTTCTAGAGTATATAACGAGCGCGTAACCTTGGCTAGAGTCTATGCGTGTCTTTTTGTAAGTACAAAAGATGCCGTGAAATGCAGAAGCACAGAGTGGCTACGAAAACGCAGACTCCGGAAAACAAAAACGGTCTCCACCAGATGTAGGATGTCGTGAGCAAAGCGCCAGCAATTGGAGTTCCTGCAAGGAAAATGAGCGTCAATGAGAGAACTGTATTTTATGTTGACAGCGTACCAATCAGTCCACCAATACCTGGCAACCAGGACGGTCAGTCAACAGCGTGTGAGCTCGATATGTACGAAACTGACCCGTGAAGGAGAAACAGATGCCCAAACGGGCACCAATTTCCGAATTGTCCTTAGCCAAGGAACTAACCATTGGCGAAACCAAGCCAGCGTCTTAAAAAGAACATAACAAATAAGACAAAGGCCCTGGATAATGTGGCAACACGTACATGCTCCAGAGAAAAACCCGTACAGGATGGAGAAGACCATTGTTCCCGCAACGTCTTTGATAGCGAGCGGACAGAAAACGAGAATACCAGCGATCGTTGTAATCCCAATGACCATATTGAAAACGCCAATATGGTGGACTACCATGTTGGGAAAAATGCGGCCAAACACACTGGCGCCATTAAGAATAGCTATCTTTACGAGGAATCAGCCGAGTTCTACCAAGGGCGGATGAGACAGGTTAGAACATACTGTGTAGAAGGCGAGAGTAGCATCGATGCCATTTTTGATTGCTTTGAGCTGAAGGAAGAAGATCGGGAAATAAAGACCGGTGTAAATAAGGAAAGTCCTGGAGGCCAAAAGTTTAAACGATGTCAACATGATTATACGACAAGTTGACTGACCCGCAAATTAGTATCACATATGGCGGGTCGTGTAAGAAATTCTTCAAGACAGTGATCATGGAAGGGCCACCCTTGTTGCTTGGTCGGAACCTCGGTTTGAGAAGGAGGAGAGCAGCGATAAGAAGACCGGCGCATAAACCGGCGCTGGCTCTAACACCGTTATGGAACCCTACGGATCCATAAAACAGATTGTTTAACATGATAGGGTGTAGAGCGCCCCCAAGAGCTGAGCCCTAGCATGTATAATAAGAGCTACGATCATGAAAAGAACCTGAAACCAAGTACTTACGGTTGTGGCAATACCCATGGCGAACGACCGCCGGCGATGGAAATACTGTGACAGTAGCGCCATCCCTGGAACGTATGTTAACCCAGTTGCGATACCAATACCTAGCCCGTGTGCCAAGAAAACCTGTATACTTGCTAAGGCATTGTGGGGATGACGCTTTCAAGGAAGCTTTACCTGGTAGTATTGCCCCTCGTGCGTCAAAGAAAGCATAAAGAGGCAGAAGATGAATACTGAAGATCCTCCGATCATGAGATGGTGGCTAGAGCAAGGTTAAAGAGTGAGTCCATAAACATCTAGGATGACTCACAAGTATCCTGTATCGTAGCCCCTCCCAGCAACCAATCCACCAGACAGTGTGAGAAAGAGCTGCACGCTGCCTATCCAACTTGAATAGCGTCACTGAAATGCGTTGTCATCCATAATACACGAGTAACAACATACCTTACTTGCGACGACGAATGTTCAGCGAGATATTGGCGGACATAGAAGTCTGATAGAATGTTAACTACTGTGCCATTGCAAAAGAAAAGAATCCTAGCCAGACTTGCCATTGTAAACGCCATAAGCATTCGTGTATCTGAGAGGGATTGGACTCAGTATTTGCTATGAGGCGTAATGTGGAGTAGTTGACTTTCCCGAAGGTGCAAAACTGCATTAACCAGCTGTATGTCCCGTCATTCCCAACTTCCTAATGTAGTACACCTCACTACTCACACTCCAAAAACTACTGACCACGCTCGCAAACCACCCTCTGGATAGGTCAAAGCTGGTGATGTTACAGGCTCAGGAATAATCTTAGATTCCTTCTCTGCCCGGATTAAGTCCACATCCGCCATTCCGAGTTTGTCAATGGTTAGGTATCTTCAAAGGACCGTGGTATGAAGGAAGTGGACTCCTCACGAGGAGTTATAGGTTAACAAAATGTGTATGTTTTGAGTCATTTTCCAGGTCCCATGGAAAAGCCGCATGAATCTTCCGCCGACGGAATGTCGGATCAAACGAATATATGATGCAGTGCGATGGTAGCGGCAGTGGGTGCAGCCTGTTGAAAGCCTAGGCAGGGGGATGGATTCAGGACAATTTCACATGAGATAGACAAGTTGGTTCATTGTAATGAAGAATAGGTATCTTGAGCAGAAGAAGGCAAGTTTTCAAAAGTTTTTGGTTGCCGCCGGCATCTTTAAGCGGCCCGGCATTCAAAATCATTTCGGGGCCGCGGCTGTTGAAGCCTTCGGCACAACTTACTTCGGCTTCTATAGCCTCAACGCAAAACTAACTTGAACGTTTTTACTCTGCCCTACATTGGGAATCTATAAGGATTCAGTCCAGAGTCTCTTTTTGAAGGTCCATGGATGTCAGGATCTTTCGGCTGTTTACCCCCTGCCTCTATAGTCTCGGAGAGTATTATTCTCTTTATATTGAAGCATTTAACGGCCGTCAAAGTATTAACGGGACGGTGCCCAAGTTTATGGTATTTAGCGTGTAAGTTTCTATGTGTGTTTTTTTTCGAGCTTCGACGCGTTCAATGCTCTTTGATGCAGTTCTTTACATGCATTCGAGTAGGAGTGCCTTGGCTTTGGTGTTGCCCATATGCTTAATCAATCGCTTACTTTAATAGCTAGATGCTTATCAAGCGTCTGGTAAATCTTCGCAACCTCAGTAATCCCCCTTGCATGCACTCCATGATTCTAAGACGACAACGGCCAGGCTATTATGTTCACGAGTACTTGACAAGATATAGTTCGAGCACCATCATTAAGTGAGCAGGGCGTCGCTTGATTCACACCCACAGTTTACTGATAAACCTCTCCAGGTGGATTGGAGAAATATAGTAATTCTTGATCTGTCTACGCTCACTGGCAGAACTCTTCTTTGGCTCAAGAATAACGCGTCGCCAGCTTTCATGTTATCATTATCTTAACAACTCAAGTACTATCATGTGTGCACCATTTCATCCTCGTTGTGATGTCATTTAACTTTTGCCGTCTTACATAGGTATTCCTAAGTCAAGGCTTAAGCGGCTGTCAAATCATTTACCTACCAAGTGCCTATTTCTTGTATGTACTTCCAGGCTGCATTTTAATTCAGCACTAGGTTTGAGGATTGTGTCACATTGCTTTCATTCATCGCCATCGCCACTGGAAATAGGGGTCATAGCTCCCGGTGCCGCAGTGTCTCGTTCTTTCACGCATACATTCATTCACTGATCGAGGCGCCACAGGTGCAGTGCTCTATCAAAACATGCTCAATCGCCTATTTTACGGGGTTGTGGGCATTTCATCGCGGGGTTCGAATGAGCCCTGCTATTGAATGCAGAGGAATCATACTCACACACTTATGAGGATGCGGTTGCTTGCAGCGAATAAAGGCGTCACATTTACACTACTTCGGGAGTTTAACGTTCATGCATGTGGAGACAATTCACAACTCGCATTCTACTGCGTATGTTTTTACACCCGACTCTCGGTGCGCCGGTCATCAGTTATGAATGCTACTTCATTTTTTTTTGAAAGACTCATCTCCAGGTGTTCCGGCAACATGACCGTTACAGTAGCCGTGTTTTTCACTTTCAGCATGGCCCCAATTATCTACTCTCTTGGTGTCGTACGAACAAAGGGAGAACCATTCTCTTCGCTACTCCATTCCCCTTCTTTTTAGGTGGAGATGTGTGGTTTAACGGAGCTCTCTGTTTCGTCTGCATATCGGTTTTGACGCCTATGCTTGACCAGTTTGTTTATTCAGTGTTATGAAAATTAAAAACAAGCACGCCCGTCTGTGTCCCTCCCGAGGGATGCAAGCGAGGTTGAAGTGCGCCTTGGGATTCCTTTCCCCTTTTCAGGCATTATGTCTTTCCGTCAGTTCAAGCCAGACTCGCATGACCAGGTCTCTAGGTCCTAGGGGAGTGGTTCGTGAGCAATGATTTCTGCCTTGTTACTTCCGTGGAGCTACAACGGCAATCCTGCGACATGCACACCAATCTTTCCTTCTCGCCGTAAAAATAAGTATTCCTTAAGCAGATTCCAGCTATCCCTATTGCGGGCGTCCTGCTTGTCACTGTAGGTGATGGCGAGTCTGTCGGTTTCTTGACATTGATAGCAGAGGATCGTGGTCATTTTCGCAGTGGTATGCTCTCAGTTGGTTGCCTTCATCTGACAGCGTTCTAACTTACTTTACATTTGATATCAGCGTACGATAATCGCCACACGGAAAGAAACACAGCATGGTGTAGGAAAAATCTGGTGACTAGATGTATTAATTAGATGTCGTACGCTGGTCCTCCATGACCGATCCGACTGAATGAAAATGTGTCACCAAGTTCAACAAGTGTCTACATGATGTAACATAAACTATAGGAAGTATTATGGACATGCTCGATAACGGTCTGCAAAAGCTGGTCGGGCAAACTTGAGAAAAAATTATTTCGTCTAGTCGAGTGGCGGCGCGATCCAAGGTGCGGTTGGGATTGCAGAAGTGAGAGATGTAAGGAACGTTATCCGTCCATGACTTCCGTGGTACCAGGAACTGCATCCAAGGGGACAGAGAATTGGATTAATGGATAATGTCGCCCTGATTATCGATTACGACAGGGGGACATCGTTTTATGAGCGGAGCGCCACGAAGGGGGCGGCGGGAAAGTGAAAATGGCGGAAAAGAGTGTGCCCGATGCGATATATGTCAACGGAAGAACGGCAGGAAGTCAAAAAGTCAATTTAGCTGTAATTTGCTCGGGAAGAAAGGAAAGGAACTCTTTCTGAACAACGATCATCGAATGAAGAGAGCTTCGTGAGGTCGATGGTCGATTCTAGAGAGGGGCTTGGGGTTGGCTGAGATTTTTGAATTGATGTAGGGCAATGCTCTCCCCGCATTGGCTTATTCCTCCTTCGAGCTGCTTGTTGAAGTAACATGGGGGAGTCCAAGTCGCATCTATGATTCCATCAACCGTATGATACAGAACTATAATATACATGTCAACGTACTCGATTTGTATGTTAATCAACCTCTGGTCGACTGTCCGTAGGGAGGGTTGGATCACTGAAACTATGATTACACTTCGTGCATACGAAGAATAGAATCATGCGCGTCTCTTTGCGTTTGGACTGATCCTGATAAAATACAGCACTGCAAAGGAGAGGTTAGAGGCGTTATCTCAAATCCAGGTGATGTGCGCACTCTTCGTTTCCACATCGAGGGCAAGCGATATTAGAATGTGCCTGGAAAAATTGTTGAGTATCCGAGTCTGAAGGGCATGAGGAGGATCTGCACCAATGTTGGATCAGTGCCTAAGTCTGTAGTGATACCAACTTGCTCTCTTCACGAATAGATTAGTGGAGGTCTGTCCATTCAGATAATAGGCCAACGTACTTTGTGACGGTCAAAAGATCGTTCTTATACACACATTTGTTTTCCACAGACTCGTCATACTGGCACATACGACAGGAATAAACCATGTCTCTTCGATTTGGGTCGACTTTGGGGTATAGCAAATTATTGCATTCTGAACAAAAGTGAAGTGAAGCCTGCGTGTGAGACTGATGAGAGAAAATATATTCAACTTTTAAAACTTTAGAGGCTCACCATGGTCTATCAAGGGTATCGAGGTAGGACGTAGTATAGAAGAGGAAGAAAGTCGCTACTGCTCTGCAAGTGTAGCGGAGCTTTGTCAGCAGGGAAGCCAAATGTCTGCACGTGCAGCTTCCGAACTCTCACAGTCACTAAGTTGGCAAATTCCATTTGACCAACCTTGGACGAGCTTGCTGCCTCCCTCTCCAGCATCACTTGCAAAAGGCGATGCACGGGGTTCTCTGATTCTTTCTGGGAACAGCTTTTTCGATGCTCTTGTGTACAAAGACAGCTCTGCGAATTTGACATTCAATCTAACCTTTTGGTCGTTATCTCTGAACATTCTGCAGTAATTGTCCTTTACCTATCACAAGGCATTCGCTATCAAATGTTATTTGGTGAGAATCAAGGCACTTGTCCTAGATAGCACTGTCACTTACATTTTTGTGGTGTTGACAGAACATCTATGTCGTGTCAATCAGTCATTTTTCCAACCAGCTGAGCAAGCAGCATACGGGATTTCCTGACCACGAAACGGCCGTGCTTCAGTTTGGTTATATTGTATACAAACTCGACGAATGAACCTCGTTCTGTAAAGCCTTCTATCTCAGTGCTAATCGTGTCCGTCAACTGATGAAAGGGCCATACAACATTCGTGTCAATGATTGGCAATCTTCCATCTCTGCCCCGGCTGCGCGATTACTCTCTTATCAAAATGTCAGTAGACGTCCATATGGACTCGTTGCGCGTAACCTTCGGGCACCTAGTATCGATAAATTGCGTTGGTCGCTGGGAGGCGAGTTTAGGCTGTCCGGCGGCTTCAATTTTTAAGCTTCAAGCTTCAACTTCTAGCAAGTAAGTATGTTTATCCTGTTATTTTGGTTTATTTTTCTCTCCAGTTAAGGAACGCACAACCACCATTCAATACCTGACGTCTGACAACGCGTGCGATCTTTTTCACCTCCTGCATGGCCTGATCGGAGTCTCGGACCCAGTCTCGGACCCTCGCTCCTTGGCGTCCTTCAAGGAAATTAGTGCGCTGATTGGTTAAAGAGGGTTGAAGGTTTTTTTCTGTATATTTGTGTATAGTAAGTATGTGATAAATGAGTGCTTAAATTCTACTCATCGACAGGTACCTGGGTATTATAATTGACTGCGGCGAATATTTTTGACTCTCACCAGGAACGGGCCGCCGAAAAGGTATTCATTGGCCTTCTTCCTCGGCGTATACTTGTATACTTATGCACATACTTTGTATTCACCTAAAGGAAAATGTGAACGCCGCCTTCTCCCTCCGTTCTAGTTCCATGTGAGATTAATCTCAATCTATATCTACCTTGAACTACATATGCAGCATATGTTTCCTGTGGTACGTACAAAGCAGCTTTCCAAACGTTAAGAATGTGACCAATCAGATACCTGGTTTGACATGCTCATCATGATGCAGGATGCAAGCTACCTTGGAGTAAGGAAGCAAAGGAGCTTGAATCTAGTCACTATAGTGAGTTGACGTTGTTCCATGCATGAATGCTTATATACTGTAGTAGTAGCACCAAGGCGTCCTTCACTCGCTCCTCCCATACACTTAGATATGCCGAGACATTTATAGCCTGAAAAACTGAGTCAACGTGTTGATCTGCCGACAACCTCGCTCAACCGAATTACGTCGTCGAGTGTCAGCCCTGAGAACCTGATACAGACAGCACTGAATGCAATTTTTGTCTGCATCTTCACAAAAAAAGATGAATCAAAACTGTTTGCGGATAACTGATACTAGTATAGGTCTTGGAAACGACCTGATTGGCCTTCTACACTAGGAAGGTGAGTTACATATCTATCGGTCATTCACTTGTTTTGTAGATCGATGTTTTGATCGTGGTTACATCTCTTCGATCGGGTTTGATTCAGGGATGTGATTTCGGTCTATACTAAAGGGGACTCATTTCAATTGTCACTCAATCGGCGACCTGACCCTGCATTATACGAGCATCGTTGAGTTCTTGAAAATAAACTCGAGGTTTCGGCCACGATAATATTTCAACGTGGAGCAATGAGACCTTGAAACTTTAGAAGATGTTTTGGTTAACAATATTTACTTTGCGCCACTAGCACCAACAGTGATCCCGCCGCGCTACTCATCCTATGTGGACATCAAATACACGTACATGTACAAATTTAGTATGTCGCTTCCATGTCGGCTTCTGACACCAGTTTCTCGATCTAGATGCTAGGCAGGGTCCTCCCGTTATAAAAGCCTTTGACACGTCGTTTCCTTTTATCCAGGTTGTCTATTCCTTCCGTCCCCTTCGCAGGCCCTATTCCCTGTTCGCCCGTCGCCCCTGTAAAATATGAAGTTCACCACTATCTTCACTGTCGTCGCAGCCGCTGCTGCCACCGCTTCCGCAACTTCTGGCGGCGAGACCAATGCTCAACGTATGGCTCGTGGTCTCCCTCCTCTTCCTCCAACGCGCCGCTCTGGTGGTAAGTGATTGGTCTGCTATTTCATCTCGCCTATTCCTAACACATTCGTGATGCAGCAAGACGCGCTACTCCTTCAAACACATCTCAAACGTGCTCAACCGGTCCCGTCCAATGCTGCAATAGCGTCACCAATGCAAGTGATCCAGTCGCTTCATTGCTTGCTGGTCTTCTGGGTCTCGTCCTTGACCCCACCCTTGTGGTTGGCCTTACCTGCACACCAGTATCGGTCATCGGTGGTGCTGGAACTTCCTGGTACGTGAATTTATACCAGACGCAGAATATTCTTTAATATTCGTATTGTTGTCAGTAATGCACAGACAGTGTGTTGCGAGAATAACAACTACAATGGACTCATTGCGCTCGGCTGCACACCAAGTACGTCTTTCTGTCTGTGTGCCGTCATTCTCGGTTCCTTATTCTCCTCATTTTACAGTCAACATCAACGCTTAGACTGACTAATATTATTACTTCTGCTACGCACGGACGATTTTTGACAACCTCTTTCGATACTAGCCTGCTACATTATTTGTCTTGGACGTACCCACACTCCTTCAGTCTCTCATTCTAGTCTCTGTTGTGTTACTCATGGATGTCCATACCTGCTTTCCCAACTTTCACTATTTATCGGTAGGCTAGAAGGGATTCCTAATAGATCTTCGGCGAGTTATGGCATTCATGAAACATGCTGTGAATAGTTGACCCCTTGCATCCAGAATAGGGATTCTTTGTTTCGCGCCCTGATCGGGTCTTTACAAAGTGTTCACATCTTGAAGTCGTTACGAAAACAAAGCGGACAACCAAGCAGTGTCCCAAGCTCACAGTTTGACAGGGTAGCGCAAATTGGATGGAGCAGATCTAGAATGGAAATCAAGTCCACGGAGAAGCTACCTGTCAGCTCAAAGCAGGAGAACTTTAGAACATATATGTTGATTCGCAATAGCCTCCGAAACACTGCATGCATATATGTCATACGTAACGTAGATGGAGCAGGTGGCCGTGTGGGAAGTCGAGGCAAACAATCGCCGTTCAACTGTACAAACCCAAAACATACGAACACGAGGCAAACCTGAGGCAAACGAATCAAGGTTTTAGGTTAGAATATTAAGGTTAGCTCGGTGTGGCGTCAAGAGGCTTGAATGGATTCAGAAGATTTGACCATTGAATGTTGACTGGATATAGAGGCTAGTCTACTCATTGTGAAAGGGTCACCATCCAAGAGAGCTGGGGGAGAAGTTCCAATAACATCGCAGTTAAGGGCGCAAATGAAGTTGATGGAGATGCCGTGATGGCATCAAACCCTATCATTGGAACTGGCAAGCCACCACGGGATTAGCCGGATACACCAAATTCTCCTACACTCTATACGCAAAACAGAGGCAATCAAGAGCTCATCGACCGTCACAATGGTAAAAGGTACGTTACACGTCAATTCTGTATCCGTCGTCGTGGCTTACGGTGATCGCAGTATACAAGCCCGGCAAGGTACACTTTAATCATAGCATGAAACAAAAGACAGAGGTTCTGACCCTACATCTAGGTTGCAATCGTGCTCCAAGGCCGTCAAGCCGGCAAGAAGGTCGTTGTCATCAAGCAGGTCGATGAGGGAACCAAGGAGAGACCGTACCCCCATGCTGTGGTTGCTGGTATCGAGCGCTACCCCAGGAAGGTGACTAGGCGTATGGGTCAGAAAAAATTGGCATTACGGAGCAAAGTGAAGCCTTTCATCAAGGTGCGTTTGAAATCTTATGTTACCCGTTACGATAGCTGAATTTTTAAATCTCCAGGTCGTCAACTACTCGCATCTCTTCCCTACCCGTTACGCCCTCGAGTTGGAAGGTCTCAAGGGATCAGTGGCTCACGATACTTTCAAGGAGCCTTCACAACGAGAGGAGGCTAAGAAGAACATTAAGAAGCAGCTTGAGGAGCGCTACGTTGCTGGCAAGAACAAGTGGTTCTTCCAGGCGTTGAGGGTATGTCTTGATTGACTTCTAGGTCGCGTGCTTCGAACTCACGGTATTGTTACAGTTCTGAGCGGTTCTCTTTTATTGTTGTGACGGATATGAACCCATAAAAATTTTGTATGCCCCATGACACTCATGCCACGCCATACGCATTTCACTATTCGCTCTAAGGGCGCCCGTGAGTTATGTATATAATGATATTCGGTAACGGAGGCGTCCCGCCACCCAATGCTCATTCTTGCACGGGAACAAAGTCTGGCTGGTAGTCGTCTACAAACTCATCCAAAAGGTTTCGAATCGCGGGTGATTCATGCACATTGGAGCGATTGCATTGATGCTATTCAGGCAGGGTTCATCTTTGGAGCGAGTCGCTTATGATGTGTGACTTGAGGTTAACACCAACACCGACGATGTATGATGAAAATTTATATTTGACTCCATTATTCTCAGATCTCACTTGCTTCTTTGGTCCTTACCTGTTGGCGATGGCATCTGCAGACTTCAATCAACAGGACATGCATTATTCTGAGGGTCCCATACTACTACCAGCGAAAGTTGTAAGTTTCAGTTGTATTTCAATTTTATGCACAATTAGCGGTAGGAAGGCATGGATTGAGGATCGAAGACATTCAAAGCCTCCCTTGCATGCAAGTATAAAATCTAAACGATGACAATATAACTGACCTGGATATGCATCACAGAGTAAAAGTCTGTATACAAGTCGGAGGAAACATGCGGAGATCACGGCAGGTCCATAGGGACACCACCGAACATGATCGTTCATACTTATACAAGATCACCATCAGCAACGTGAGAGGAGAGAAGAAAATCTCATCTCAAGAACAGGTTCACTCGGTGTCATCGACCTTCAGCGGTATCTTCCCTTCCACCAATTGCCCCAAGAGCTGTTTCATCACATCTTCAGTTATCTGGATGATAAATGCGATTTATATGCATGTCCTTTAACGTGCAAAGCCTTCATCTTACCCGCTCAGGAGCGTCTTTTTGGGGGCATTTCCGTGGGGCACTACGTTGTTGCAACGATGTTAGGAAAGTTCGAAACCACACCTCATCTTTGGCCGTTTGTCAAGCACATGCATCTGGAGGATAAGCATGTTAAACCATGGATCCAACATTCGGCAGAGCTTCAAAAGCTGTTAGGCATTCTGTCTCCATTCATACGTTCCCTTGCTATTCATCAGCGTCGATGGCGAGTAGAATGTCTTCGCTTCGATTCTCCTTGCTTGTCACAGTTACACTGCATAAAGGAGATCACCATCTCTGACGAAGGTCCAAGTGGAGATGAGACAAGTAGGAATGCTCTCCCTACTTTTTTGAACCACTTCCCACAGCTTCAAGCTATTAGCTTTTGTTGCTGCCGAGTCTACGACCGAAATATTACAGGCTTAGCCCACGTTCATGCTCCAGTATTTCGTTTAAAACGCCTGGTCGTATCGCTCTGTCAGGACGTAGCGATACCGGAATGGCTTATCCCGGCTCTTTCATCACTGCGAGTATTGCGCATTGGATACTCATGCTCGGGAACTCTTGCAGATTCCTTGTTTCCCAACTACATAGGTGCAGCTGGCCAGTCGTTGGAACACTTGGAATTAGATATTACTGGAGCTTCCAAAACAGGTATTTTAGTTGCTCTTTTCTCCTATGACGGGCATGTTCTGAACTTGCTATTGAATAGAGCAGTTCCATGTCACAATCAATGCACTGCGGACGTGCGCTACCAATCCATGCTCGGTTCATCTGTGGTCCAGCTCGATACAACTAGTAATCCACTTCTTTCTCCTCATTGGTACACACGAAAACCTGCCGGACGTCATCCCCTCAATAGGCACGTATGATGGCCTTGTGGAAGGTAGCCCATGGCATGATTTACAAGACATTCTGCTTGGAAATCGTTTCCCAGGACTGCAAAGAGTTGAGTTATATTTGAGGTCGTATTCTCCCATGTCTACTGAACCCATACTTGCCGCCGTTCCTCTTCTCGCTAAGAAGAATGGTATATGTATCGAACAGGATGGGCAAGAATATTGTGCTGGACGAACTTATCTATACATAAGTATCTTAGATTATTTGACCTCGATGATATAGTAGTAATCTATTTAAACCTACTTGTTTTTCTAAGCAACCTCTCGACTTGAATACCTTCAGGTTGATCTGAAAAAGCATTCCTGATAATAACCTTGCGAGGCCGTTGGAGCGCTTATGACCCCTTCCTAGATGCAAAAGGGAGGACCCTAGTTTATTGATAAGTCAATCACGCGATGACACTGCGGACCTTGATCCATTTGTCTCGCCACCGCCTTCAGGCCCAATTTATAATACAATTGTAGCTCGCATCTGCCCCTCAATACCTTCTCCAACCATGTTAATCAATATGTACAACGAGCCTGGGACTCTACCCTTGTATATTGTCATCTTGCTCTTGATACTCGACGTCTCCGTTAGTCTTGCTATTTCCATTCCCCTCGTTGGTGTCTTAGTCCGCTACCGAGCGCACTACAGCCCGAAGGCTGTACAACTCGGCGCTGAGGAAGGTGTTCCTGCGCGCACTGGACCCACCATCGGCGGTTATTTCTCAACGTTTAAGAGAGTCTACAAGCTTGAGGTAAGACTTTTCCGTGTTTTTCTTGTCGTGGTTTCGCCTCATGCTCTTTGACACGCACATACAGGGATGGGCTGGACTTTACAAGGGCACGAGTATGTTTTTTTGTCGAGACTCAGACCTCAGAGTTTCATTAACTGATGTTGTTGGTCTAGTGCCGACTCTTCTTACCACACCGCTCATGTTGCTTATCTTCCCGGCTATACATATCGTCTACAAAACGTCCTGGGCCGACATACAGAATCTTAACGAGCTAATTGCATGTTGATTTTCTGACTCATTTGAAGTCATTCAACTGACGTACGTGACTTAGGTGCACCTTACCTTCAGTGTCATCTCGTTGATCATCTCGATACCATTCACCATTATTTCATACCGGTAACCTGTATGTTCTATTGCACCAAGGAGCTTTGACTAATATCTCACTAGTGCGATAGTGACACCTGTCAGACTTCCTTATTTCGGTCTGCGCCAAAGCCTTCGCATATTGCTGACCCCAACCGAGCGCGCTCGTCCTTGGACCCTCTATTTCACCCCTGGTCTTGTCGTTGCAAATCTGTTGAAGATCATAATCGCAATACCCCTTCTGAGATTCAGACCACTACAACGCTTCATTGTCCCCCACGTGCCTAAAACCAGAGACGACATCGATGTGCACTTTTTCCTACGATCGATTGCCTTCACTTTGCTGATCATCCTGGCCACATCTCTCCTGGTTCCTCTGGAGATCATAGCAACAAGGCTAGCAACCCAGCGCAACCATGCTTCACAAGTCTACGATTCTCAAGAAGATAGTGCAACGGCGGACGTGGAGGTAGTGGCGCCTGTCTACTGTGCTGAAGAGGATGTCATTGGGTATATATTTCTGATGCACTGTGCGAGACAAATATGTTCTGATAATACAATTCTTCAGGCTGCGAGACGAATCCGACCCATACACGAGTTTCCGTGACTGCGTTAAGAGGATGGCGGCCGAAGAAGGGCGGGCAACGTTCTTTAGGGCTTGGTGGATTAGCTTTATTCCCCTCCTTGCTGCGGGTATCCTTCAAGCTACAGCAGTGCCCAAAGCCAGTATCCACATCCAGATGTAAGCGTTGCGCATGTACCGTACCACGTATGCAATTTTGCGCAGTTTGATATGTAGCTCCAATATTTTGAATACCGAACCGTGAACATCATACGCAGTTCCCTGTCGTGTGAGCCTTGGAAGCTATCCATCAACGACCACGTCTCCGATGAAATTCCGTGCGATAACTGACCGAGAAAATCATTGCAAGACGATCATAGCAGACCCGTTACCGCCATCGCTCATCTTCGCACCCACTTCTTCACACACGGCTGTCAAAAGCGGGTCTACTGCCATGCCGGGGTTCGAGGAGAGCGATCGAACCGAGACGGCTTGTAAAGCCTGGCGGTTCTGGCTCCTGAGGAATGCAGCAATGGCCTCAGGCGTAACCGAGGTCCGCGCGTGGACGTGCGAGGCGGGGAGAGCCGTCACTTCGAGTTTCTGCAGCGTCGGGGGCAAATACGAAAAGATGCCGCGGTCGACTGGACGCGTCGCGTATGAAAATTCCTTCAGGTTGGGACAGGCCTGTAGAACAACTTTGGGGAACTCGGCGGCTCTGGTCGATTTCGTTAGAGATAGACGAAGGCGGAGAGATTCTAATTGTTCGCCGAGGCAGTCAGTGGTGAGGAGGCTCGTGATAATTTCAACGTCATAGTTTGTACGGAGGTCCATGATAGATAAGGAGCGGAGAGAAGTTCGTCCGTGCTCGTCCATCAGGGATGCGATGAGCTTTTGAAGCCCTCGCGGAGGAGGATTCCCATGTTGCAGCGTCAGATGGGTAAGCTTCGGCAGGGAAAGTTTAGTAGGAAAGTTGAGTTCGTCCTTTACGGATCCCCCAACCCAGTCAACAATAGTGAGGTGAGTTAGAGAGGCACCCAAGGACAAGATGCTTTCGTACACGCCCTCCTGGAATTGATAAACAGGGGTGATGGATAGAGATGTGACAGTCGACGCCAAGTTGGGAGCAAATGTTTGGAACCAGAGAGAATCAGCGAACGCTGCGTGTTCGCCATGGCATTCTAGGTTCTCAAGTCGCGTCAAAAGGCCGAGCCCCTGGCCGAGTGCCTCCTTTAAGGCAGGTGTGGGCCATTGAGTGCCAGGACGCCGGCCCTCCGTGTGACCAAAGATCACAACAGACTTCATGTACGGAGCGCCGGAGCGAAAGAAGTCCGCGATCTTCTCTGGTTGAGAGAACGGCGAAATGAGAATGATCGTCTCTTGGAAGAAGACAGGCATGATGGTGAGGTTGAATGCCACACATACGCAGCGCAGGTCAGCGAAGGGCTTGAGTTCGCGGAGGATGCATCGGACGTTTTGGCGCCAAGGGAGTGGTAGATATGGCCCTCGAGATAAAGCAGGGCATAGAGGGCGAAGGATAAGGTCGAGGAGTTCGAACGGGAGGTCAGATAGCCCCAAGCGGGGTGAAACCGGGTTCAACTCGCTGGATATCGCAGCTGACATGCCAGTCGTTGTGGTTGCTGGTTAAGAAACCAACTGAGGTGCTTGTCACCGATAAGCATGCATTAAAAGTCCGATTGTCCTTCACGGTAAGTGCGATAGAAGTTAGAATGTCTAGCGGATATCACAAGGACGTAATTCGGCGCTAAAGAAAACGCGTATCTTCCCAGCATCCTTCGTACATATGGGATGTGTGGCCACTATACATACGAAGGATTGAACTCTGAGGTGCAACATATCCTCTCAAATTGTAGTTGCAATCTCTGAATTCATATGTGTAGCAGCTCCTGGAGAAACTGCAGTGTCCAGGCTGTATTCGGATGGGTCAGTTGAGGAAATGAATTAGGCGTTATCGCAGCACTGACAGTGATACTGGTGGGCGTCATCATCCGGCGATCATAAAATTGTAAACGACAGGAACCTCCGTGATATGGCCGAGACCATACAGAGCCATGCTTATTGGAAAACGATGGGGGGTAGCTGGAATTGGCAAGTCACCACAGGTCACCACTTGCGACAGATCCTGGACGGTGATGGATCCAACAATGTTCGGGATCAGATGTACCCGAAATCAAGGTTCCTTGTGAACGCTGGAGATAAAAAGATGCAAGTCAGGCTGTAAGCTTTCCTGAAAGCTTCAGCTGACGTGTACCTTATGAATAAGATTAGTTACTTTGTACGCATGGAAGAGGGCATAGAAGAGGTACCTTCTCTTGCGAGGAGTGCAATTTCATTGAGCTCTGCGTATACATGGGCGTGTCTTTGAGATTGCTTATTTAACATAACAGGTGAGCTGTGGACGCTGTGGAATGAAACCCAACGAATAACAATCCTTGAGTGAAGACCAGGGGAGAGCCCGGGCCGGGAAGAGTTTGTGCGTATTATGCAGGACTGACCATTGGTCTCTTAACGCTAACGTGGCCGTCATGAGATCCACATTTCCGCGTTCCAGCGTGCTCGTTCTCGGGACTACCTTGGTTCAGTCATTAGTTCCGTCTACACTCATCTCTCAGGTCGAATCTCTGCTCGAAAGCCATAGAATTGAGGATGCTGCGGGCTTGGCTGACGCTCAACGCAAGAAGCTTCAAGCCAACATTGCTGTTGATCAAGACGAGGTATGTTTAATACTTATTCTCTTAAGAACAGGTAATTGACCAATAGTCAAGGCAGAAGAACTACGATATGTGTACCAGCGGATAGGATTTCAGTGTTTTGCTGAGACGCGCTTCGCTGAAGCTGTAAATTATTTCTTAAATGGTGAACTTGACCCGCGTCTAGTTATCAGTTACTATCCAAGCTTGCGTGGCACTTTATTCACATCGAATGATGCCATGGATGTGTTTGCAGGCGTAGCAGAGCGCATGCCTGTAGAAGCATCAGTGGAGGACATTGGTAAGCCTTCCCTCTTCAACCCAAATACGTTGTCTTTCCTTCCCATTCATCGTTGCCCCTTCCGTTGACACAAACCTCTCTTCTCATTCACGTCGCACTCTTGATGTTCCGATTTTGGAACTGATATTCAGTTGTGACGAATATAGTTAGGAATTACTCTCCACACATCTCCCCCAACACTCATGAGGCACCGTCAACGGCTGAACTCAGAAGATTATTGGTCTCAGAGGCGAATGAGAAGTTGGAGAGCTTTTTGACTCGATGGCGAGCACGTCGGAAATGCGAAGGTGGAAATGGTCATGCTGCCAGTGGGTCGGTTAAACCAACAAAGGTCGTTGACGCAGTCCTTGAGGTGCGCTTCCTTTATCATTTCACCAATATCGTCTTTCTCAAGTCATACTTTAGGTAGTTGACACAGTCCTCGCCAAACTATATGCAGAGCTTGAGAAAACGCAAGAACTGTACAACCTCCTGTTGGAACCTCACGATATCGTCATCTCCGAGGTCGAACCTGTCCTCAAGAAAAACGGTCAATATAACGCGCTTTGCATGTTATACAGAGAAACCGGCGATAACGCAAAATTGCTTGATGTCTGGTCAAAGTTAGCCCCCCCTGCAATACCATCCTCGTAGTTTGGCCCGAAATTCATCACATTTATAGGTTGATTGACGGCGTGTGGACCGATGAAGATATCCCAGATCCCCTCTCGAATATGATGGCTCTCCTCAGTGAGAAGCGAGACCGCGCGCTGACACATCAATGGGGACTTTGGCTAATCAAGAGAGAACCGGAAAGTGGGTTACAGGTTCGTCTTCAGTATATTTCAATCTCGGAGGTTTTTTTTTACTTATTGACCTTTTTCTATAGCTGCTTATGTCTAAGGACTCGAGTAAGCGAAGGGATAGGCCTGAAGAAGATCTCGCACTTTTGGAAACGATCAAAAAGGCTAATCCTGTCGCTGGCGTACAGTACCTGGAGTACCTCGTTCTGCAGCGCAGAAGCTCGGTATGCACATCCCATAAACCAAAGCTTGCTTTGACTCAAAACTTTGAATCGAACCCAGTCTCGACAACTCCATGATCTGATGGCTATATCCTGTATCGAGCAACTCTCATCTGCTCTTGCTCAGGAGTCAGTAACGAAGCTTTGGAGAGCAAAAGGTGCAGTGCACGCGCTTTTATGGATTTGATAAAGGCTGAGTAAAACTAACATGTAACATGGTTTTTTTTTAGCTGCGTCATATGCATCAAGTCGGACAGATACCTCCTTCCTCTCGTATTTCGCATCCACAACACCGGACTCGCTACATAAACGCACTCGCCTCAAAACTATCCTCTTCCTAGCCGGCTCAGGGCTTTATGATCCTGGCGCGGTCCGCCATCTCTTGGTTAAGCACCAGAAGATTCTAAAGCTTGAGTTGGCTATTGTCGATGGCAAGGTACATTTCCTATTCCCGTTTTTGTAATCATAGATAATCAACTATTCTCATCCTTTTTTTTTTTTTTAATTCGATCGACAGCTTGGAAACCACCGCGAAGCCCTCTCGTCGCTCGTGCACGACCTGCATGATGGCACAACCGCAGAATTGTATTGTTCACTGGGCGGAGATATTGTGACGCCAAAAACGTCTCAGACATTAGCTGAGAACAACGCGGGTCTTGAGGGATGGGCGGCGGCGCTGTTTGGCGCGAAACTAAGACCGGGTGCGATGCCTATGGCGAAGCAGAAGTCAGGAGCGGGAGTGGATCTAGATGAGGGGAGAACGCAACTGTTGAAAATCTTGTTGGAAGTGTACATGAGTGAAGGGTGGGTATATACATTTTAATTCTGCTTTGACAATTGTTGTCTAACGGTGACTGGGAATTTTTTAGGGGAGATAATGCACAGCGTGCCGCGCGTCTCATAAACTCTCAGGCGATGAATCTCGATGTGGTAGACGTACGCATTACGCCACGCTTAAATTCCTTTTCTCATTCTCAATACTTAGGTTATACCGATGATACCGCCAGACTGGCCACTCAATCTCATGTCCTCCTTCTTGGCGCGATCATTCCGGCGCACGTTGCATACAAGGCACGAAGGCAAGATCGTCAAAACCATCAGTGCAGGGCAAAACCTCGAGGTGCGTCATCTTCTGTTTTATTTCGCCTCTCGCTTGCATATCTCGTCCCCGTTCACGATCCATTTTCCGTCCCGTCTCGCAGGTAAAAAATCGCACATGGCTTATCATCAGGGAAGAGGGCGCTATCATCGAGGAGCCGATAGAGCATGGCGATGGGGGTGATCATGATGGCGACGGCGGCGGCTCAGAGAGTTTCGATGAAAAGCAAGGCTTAGAGGAGAAGCTTGCGCTGCAGTTGACGGGTGTGCCTCCTGTGAGCGAAAATGTCCATGTGGAGAAGGTCGAATGGGATCATCATGGCTCGGATGGGAAGCATGGTCATAGCGACCTTGTGTAAACTGCCTGCAATTCAAGTTGTATCTCACATCACAGACAATTAACAGACAGGGCTTCGATCTACTTTTATGGGCATCCTTTCGGGGGACGACTAGCACTGAATCTCAAAATTTCTAGATATCTGCTTTGCAAATGCGAAAAAAGCCCATGAAGTATAAAGTGTACGGTCATCTTTCCGCGTTGTGCAGAGTTTTATCTTCAGCGTTGCCCCTATGATTAGCATGAAAACCCGTATGACTTGACAGAGGCTTTGTGCAAGTAGGAGATTGAAAACAAGATCCAAGGCAAGTCAACAAGGCGTTGCAGAAGTCAACTGATTAATATCATTTATGTCAGATCCTACGTCCGTCGATGTGGTATTCAGCTTGACAGCAGGTAGGCGAAAGCCGCCGAAGCCCGCCGTTTTCTTATTTGAGCCTGGTGACAGAATGAACGGATGGCGCGCCGTGTCACCTTGCTGGGTGAGCGTTCACCCGGCGGTCATTATGAGGATGGGCAACGCCTGCGAAAAAGTGTCGATGAAAAAGTGGTCACATCCATTTTTAGCAACTCTATTAATAGATCCGACGTTTTGTCTCCAATTTTTAAACTCCGTTGCCTCGTCGCAAGGTCTCATGTTCTTCATTGTCCACATTGCTCAATGAACATCTGCCTTTTGAGTGCCATTAGAATGAGTTGATTATGCATGTAAAGTATGGTAAGTTATATTATAGAGGTGATTACTGATTAAAAGTCTTCCATGTCCCGGTCATCCAAATCTTCTTGCTCCTTGTGAGTGGATGTCTGGGGTGTTTCTTCTTCTGAAATCGACGCTTCCACTGGATTTGTGGTTCGTTGATGCGTGCTATGCTCTCCGAAGCATGAGCTTTCTGGAGGGAAGAGCGCTTGGAGAGGACCATAGAGATGGCAGTGGGGTGCGTCCAGATCCCCCTCAATTATTGCATTTTTGGGCAGCCAAGCAGTTCCTAGCAGTACACGAGACGCGTCGCGTCTATGGGGCGTGACCTGGGCTTCGATCGCGTCTAACTACCAAATAAGGTTACAAGTGCTGCCTATTCTATCGACAAGGACTTTCCCTGTTCCACAACACTTTAAGACATGAAGTAAAATATGGATCATACCCAGAAAGACTCTCTAGATTCTCTTTTGAGCAGAATATTTTGTTTTTTCCTTGATCCCCCTATATGACCTATCTGACAGATGAATTTATATGACAAGGGTCTTCAAAAGAAAATATGCTTCAAAGGAAATTGATTATAATAGCCTCATAATCAATTTTTCTCAGACAAAGTAGTCTCCTAGAGTGTCATAGGAAGTGTTAGAAAAACGACCACTTTTTCACGGTAGGTCGGAGTTTGAATTTGGCACACTAGTCATAATCGCGGAGATACAGTAGGTGCCAGGAACAGGTATATGCCTATGTTGTCATTCCATGCTGAAACGAAAAGAGGAAAACACTTGCAGACAGGGTGATGCCTGTAACAGGGGGAGCGCAGAACCGAAATGGCTTAGACTTGGTCGTGAACGCAAATGGACCATGTTAAAATGGCCCCAAGGCGGCAGAACACGATGAACCGGTCGTTGTTGTTATCCACCAGTGAAACAAAGAGAGATTAACATCTACAGGGTGGCACCTGTGACAAGGAAAATATTAACAGGGCAGAAGAGAGAGCCGAAATGGCAGGCTCGGGGGTTGATACGAAATGAGTTTGAGCAGCTGAGCTCAAGCTTCGTTGTAAGCCTGAGATCTAATACAGCAAAGTCAGACTACTTAAGCTTTACAGGAGCGTAAGATAATCATAGGTGCCAGGGGTGACTGGTGAGCGTTGAGCGCTGAAAAGAGGAGAAAGGCTGCACATGGCACAAGTGATAAATCAGACTCGAAGGGGCAATCAGTGGGCAATAGGACCGAAATAAATTGAAATTATCGCATCATCCTCTTTAGCAGCATTCACCTGTATAAATAGTCGTCAGGAAGCCCTTTAAATTTCCATTGCTAAATGCCATGTCGACCCTACTGAAAATTGCACAGAGCTCTTGCCCGCCATTCTTGCATCATCTATATGCAAGCTGCTCTATCCATTCCTTCAAATTCTCATTGTCGACTTCTGTGGCTGGACTGGGAGCCTCTCTTGTCGCTGTTTATTTTATAGCCAAAGCAACGAGAGGCGCTTTGAAATTTCCCCAATGGTCTTTCTCTTTCTCGTCTGCATGGTCATTCTTCAGCCATCGCTATGACTTCCTGAATCAGCGTTTTGCAGCTACCAATATGTGTACTTTTCCATTGTTCCACGTAAGCATATCGTTGTCGATGTATTATAGAACTTTCTGATTAACACCGTCAAAACTGAAACAGCACCATGTAACGGGCATGAAGGGCGAAGAAGCCAGGAAAGCTTTCTTCGACAACAAAAGCATGAGCATCGCAGAAGGGTATAAGATTCTTAGAGGCGCGGTACGTATACGTGTTGTACGTCATACACCAAGTTCTAAAAGATTTTCCAGGTGCCCCGCCTTTGCGATATTAACGTCGAAGAAAGCCCTAATCCCTTGAGAGCCATTGTTCCGTCTGTGCTATCGAGCAAGCGCATCTATGACGGTGCGAAAATACTTGGTACCATTATTTTCATAGCTGCTCATTTACGGTGGTTATAGTTCTTCCGTCTATACTTGAAATGATCCAGGCTCGAATGGATACTTGGGGCCCCGAAGGCCAAGCGGACCCTTTCGTTATCATCCCTGATGTACGTCGAAGCTCGTCGACTCGGATTCCCGCCCATGTTTTTTTTATAATGACGTGGTTTCTCCATTCATTAGCTCATCTTCCAAGTAACAATCCGCATGGTAACCTGCCGCGAGCTTGCAAATGATATAGACACAGTCAGTCAACTCCAAGCGGATTTTGGGATGCTTGAGAGGAGCTCGACTGCCCAGACACTTTTGCTTTCTTGGTTCCCGTCGAAACGGAACCAAGACAAGAAGACTGCGACGTCGAGGCTTTATGCCACATTTGCTCGCTACATAAATGCACGAAAAGAAGCCAAGGTGCCATCTCCGGATACGATTGATTTTTTGCTGAATCAGGGCCAGAACACAAGTGAAATTGTTGGGGTAAGAGTTTTATAATATTTATCTGTATCGGCGGGTATCTTACAATGCTTCCGGCAGTTTATATTGGGCACCGTCTTTGCCGGCACATCCAGTGCTCCAGTGGTCGGTAAGTTTCTTTCTCATCCGTAACTTTCAAATCGTCCTCATTGTCTTTTCAGCTAGCTGGATCCTCATTTTTCTCGCTTTTCACAAGGACTGGAAGCTCAAAGTTCTTGCTGAGCTTCAGTCTCTGCTTGAGATCCATTCTGCTTCTGATTCCGACTCTCTTCAAGAGCGCCTCGCTTCCATCCCTATCAACACCTGGGAAAATGAGATGCCCGTGATGGATATTATACTACGTGAGACAATGCGTCTCTCACTGAATAACACTGCACTCCGTCGCAACATCCTCGAAGAAGTTCATGTGGGCAAGCAGACTGTGCCCCAAGGTGGCTTTGTCGTGTATCCGATATGGGATACCCACCTGAACCCCGATATCTACGATAGTCCACTTGAATTCGATCCAGAGCGATTTGGGCCAGATAGGATGGAGGATAAGAGACAAGCTTTTGCTTTCTTGGGATGGGGTGCAGGTCAGCCCATCAGCCCATCCTTGTTCTATTTAAATTGTTCTCTCGGGGCTAATAACCTATACTGTTACAGGCCGGCATCCATGCGCCGGGATGCATGTAGCGAAGTTGGAAATGAAGATATTTGTCGCGTTCTTCCTCCTTGCGTTTGACTATGAACTTGTTGACGCTTCTGGAAAACTGCTCACTGAGATTCCGAGGCCTAACTACAACGATATCAAACTGGTCTGTCCTTTCTGAGTCGTCCTTGTGGTACCCTTTGACCTCGTGAACTAATGGTGTCCAAACAGGTACGACCAATTGAGGACTGCTTCATCAAATTGAAGCGTGTCACAGGGTGAATGTCCTGAGGTGAGAATGGATCGGTGTCATTTCCTGTATTATGAGCAAGTTTTCACCGTTATCTAGACATTTCTACATCTACTCAGTGATCAATACTGCAACCATGACCACGGCCCACAGGCATAGAATTATACCCTTCCTTAGCTATATATCCTTCACCTTAATCGTGTAACAAGGGCAATCCATACTACAATAAACCAACATAATCAGTGGGCGAACCGAAACTCCGCAGGCGTACGTTCGTTGAAGGCAGGCCTGGTTATGTATAAGCTTAGTCCTCCACAATCTTATCCTACCCTCTATTCGATACATTATATCATCGAGGTCAAATAATCTACGATACTTATGTAAGTTCGTCCAGCACAATGTTCTTGCCTGCCCTGTTCGATACATATATATTCTTTTCTTAGCGAGCGGTGGAACGGCGGCAGGTATGAGTTCAGTAGACATGAGAGAATGCGACGTCAAACATAACTCAACCCTTTGCAGCCTTGGGAAACGATCTCAAAGCAGTCTTGCAAATCATGTCATGGGCTACCTTCCACAAGGCCGTCATACCTTCCTATTGAGAGGATGACGTCCCGCAGGAAAGTAAGCCTGGAAAGGAGACATAACCATTCCTTTCCTCACCTCTGACACTGTCTTTCAAGCTACTGGTCGGAAATAACTTTCATGCCCAAATGTTAAAGCTGATAGAGCCATTTATCGCTCAATGTCAGGATCAGCCTGGAGGGTAAGTCTTCATACTGAAGGCATGATGGGATTATTAGACTTACAGCGACATATCTAGCAGTATAATTTATAACCTATATAATGCCACGTAAATATCTGTTTCGAAGGTACACCTGATCGCAGTGATATCATAAAGGGTACATCTTCATCGTCATTCTGCATAACAAACGTTTCGGTGATCTATTAGATCAATGTGTTGAAACTTTTCGGTGACAAAATGATCTTTTTGTCATTTGAATATATACAAGTTGAAACTTGAAAAAAGGATCTATTATATTAATACAACGCGAACGTAACTCTAAAGAAACCGTTAAGTAAAATAACAATACTCAAAAGCCTAGGGTGGTGGGTGGTATAATAAATACGTTGAAGAAAAAATCCAAAATCATGATCAATGAATACACTTTACAGCAAGCAGCCCTTCAAAAAAAAAAAAAAAAACATAAATCATGTAGCCACATGTACACTCATAGTAGCAGGCGTAGGCGTAGGTGTCGTAGGCCTCGACGAACCCTTGGTCCTCTTGAACCACGCCTTGACGCCCATAGCCGTAGGCTCCTCTTGCGCCGTCGTTAAATCTTGCGCGGGCCCAGGAGCTTCACCATCTGCACTCATCCTCCGCCCCCCAGTAACGCCGATACCAACACCCATCCCAACACCCATCCCCATCCCGAGTCCCATAATTCCGAGCCCCGCACCGATCCCTGAGCTCCCAGTCCCGGCGCGCTGGGGCTGTGGGCGTTTCTTTGCCTTGGTGGACTTGGTGGAGACTGAAGTGTTGGTGCGTGGGAGTAGCGGCGGCGAGTGAGGCGACGAATTAGGATTTGAAATCGGTGGCATACAGTGCGCTTGGGTTACGGTGAGGTTGTATATAGACGGTGGGGCAGGAACTGGCGTTGGTGTCGCTCCAGAGCCAGAGCCAGAGCCAGAGCCAGAGCCAGATGAAGGGAGGTACGACGATGACGACGTAGATCTGGAGGATAGGTAAGGCGGGGAAGGAGGCAAATACGCCGAACGCGGGCCGACGACCGTTGCGCTCGATATTCCGGATCTAGGTGTGGGGGTGGTAGTGACGAACGACGCAGGTGGTGGGGACGTGCTCATGCCTGTGCCCATAGACGTCGACATAGACATAGCAGGCGAGGATCCGGCACGAGAATCCACATACTCTGGATCTTGGCCTGGCACAAACACTGTAAACGGACTCTCTTTCTCGGGGCGCGTCGTCTGCACGGGGTTGAACAGTGCCTCGATAAGCGCTTCTGTAGTCCGCGCGCCGTACGCAAGCGGGAGCTTCGATGGGTCGAACGACTGTGTCCCTGATCTCTCTCGCATTCGAGGGACCTCTTCTTTCTCCTTCTCCTTCTCTTTACCCTTTCCTCTCTCCTTCCCCTTCCCCCTCCGCTCAGCCCTCCCCCCAAACAAATCAAACTCCAACTCCTCCTGATCATAATACGGGCCATACATCTCGAGCCCCCGCGGCCGCGAGCGGAACATCTCGCCCTCGTATCCGCAGACGAGGGACGCGCCTTGCAGGATGTTCGTGATACCGTTCAGGATCTCGCCGTTTGGGAGCGGCGGCGCGGTGAAGGTGTTGGTGGTGTTGGAGGTGTGGTGATGGTGGTGATGATGGTGGTATTCGTGCGCTGACGCAGGGGCTGATGATGATGATGAGGTGGTGGAATTCGAGTGGGAGTTGCCGTTGACGCTGGGGTTCCCAAAAGAGGCAGTCACGGGAGTCGAGGGCATTGGCACCGGCGTTGGCGTCCGTGGCGGGGGTAGATTAGATTGCGCGTGCGTAGACGGAAGGTGCGTTAGTTGCGTTGTTAACTATAGACATAATTATAAGCACACTGCTCATAATGTGAC
The DNA here is from genome assembly GCA_018220975.1 of Tephrocybe sp. 9980TJB. Lineage (NCBI taxonomy): Eukaryota > Fungi > Basidiomycota > Agaricomycetes > Agaricales > Lyophyllaceae > Tephrocybe > Tephrocybe sp. 9980TJB. Next base: position 91,790 of record JABAJU010000078.1, read on the forward strand.
TTTTGTGGCAACACACGCACCTTGAGCGTAGCATTTGTCTTACTCTCCCTCAACAAATATCTCCTCTGCACTTCTCCCTTGCTAGCGTACTGAGCCAAATCAAGCATGACGACACCGAACGGCACCGGCTTCACGTCGGCGCGCTCGCGTTGGAGGACAGTCAGCTTCACCGGGCACGACAAGAGCATGGACTGGGGATCGCGGTCGACGTCCATGCGAATCAAAATGGAGAGCGTATGTTCCCACGCAACAGCGTGGTCCTTGAGACGAAGAAAAGGCGTTTGGCCATGTGCGGGAGTCGTCGGTGGGGCGATTGATGGCGGTAAAGGGGGCGCTGATGATGAGGTGGACGAAGACGTGGTAGCACCTGTGTTAGTGGATTTTGGCGCCCCGGATCCAGAAGAGGTGGATGATGATGATGATGATGTGTTGGACGACGTGCCAGACCACAAAGACGCGTGTCCATCTAGCGAGTTCATGCGTTGCGACGATTCATTAACGTCAAGTAGTGTGCCCAGCTCCGTAGCCGTAGCATCTGTCATCATAGTCATTTCTTTGCGTGCCTTGCGCTTAGCTCTAAGCCCCCCAAACAACCCCGTCCCACTCCCAGATTTAGTCTTACACCCTGGAAGCCCACTCGCGTTCTTGAACTTCCACTTGACCGCAAACTCGCCACTAACAAGGGGGATATTCGTGATTTGGTGGATGTGGATATTCACATGGAAGAAGGCGTGACGAGGCAGAAGATGGTTGAGCTGAGCGCGAAGACCAGAGGGAGGCTGTGCGGGGACGTAGGCAGTGGTGGTGGGTGTGTGCGGAAGTGAGGAGTGAGAGTGAGAACTGGCGCTGGCGTCATCGTGGTCGTGGTCATAGTCATCGTCTGCGAGAGCGAGGCCGGGCGCGAAGGGGTTTTGAATCAGGATTTGCTGGTGGAGAGATGTAGATGTGGCCATGAGAAGTCAAGTAGGAGACTGCAATTGTGATTTGAATTTCAGTTATTGTTTTTGGTTGAGAGTTCGTGAAGACTCAGAGTCAGAAAAGTCTAAACTTGAAGCTTCATGACCAAAGAGACGTGGTGACAGGGAGACGTGGTGACGGGGTTGATTATTATGACCCTGCCCATCAGTCCAGTCGGTTCCTAAACAGGGTTTCAAATCAGCCATGTCATCCCTTCGGCCCGAGGTTATTTCTTCAGCACTCTTCACACACGTACACCCCGACGATAACGCGTCCACCAATTGCTATTAACCGCGTGTCAGCGTGTCAGCTCTCTGGATATGTTTACATCCACATCTTCGCATATGTATGTCCCGGGTCCGCGATGACAATCATACTCTGACACACACCGCGTCCATGGAACCTCCGTGTCCGTCTTACGCCGTACGCCGTACGCAAATATACGTCTACAAGTTTTGTGGCTCTAGCGGCCGGCTCTAGGCCTCAATGCCATCGGGTTCGTCTATCATCGGATCCTGAGGTGACCATTGCTAGCCATGACGCGTCACGTATCTACTTGGGGGTGACTTGCTTCAGGCTCTTGACTCTTATCACTGAATCTCTGATATCTATCTCCACCCTACGACCTCATGCGACCTGCCATGGTCTGGGCCACTGGTAAAATATCACATTACCTCTAGCGCCACTATCGATGCGCCTGACTTTCTTTTTTGAGAACACGGGGCCAAACTTTGTAACTTCTGAACTGATATAACAATGGACTTGCTATAACAGCAGCATGGCGCAGCTGGAAGCGCGCAGGGCCCATAATCTTGGTTGTAACCCTGAGGTCACTCGATCGAAACGAGTTGCTGCTACTGAGAAATGTACGAGGAAAGTTTTTCCCAACACATATGCATGTTGCTTTGATTACATACTTGCTGGACAGTGGATGACTATCCATAAGCAACTCCCAGCTGATCGAGCCTGTTGACTAAGTTTTTGTTCTTAATGTATGGTTTCCATGTCCTCTTGACGTTGTGTTTTCGCTGTCGCTTTCTTATTAAAGTTTCTAATCTAGGTGTGTGTATCCGCACTGGTGGACTCTGAGAACAATCTAGTGGGGTAGATGGTTTGGTAGATACTTGCCTATGTGCATCAGACAAATCTGATGTTGTCTTCTCCCCAGGGTTTGGGGAAATGCCCTTTTGGGTCATGATGTGCCAGGCTGGGTTAGGCTCATGAGCCCCAACAAGCCAGCCCTGGTTCGAGCTGAACCCAGCCAGCCTTTATCCAGTCTTTGCAAGGCTCAAGGCTTGGCTTTGGATATCTCAGGCCTGGGCTTATACCATACTTAGATTATATGTATGGGCTGGGAGTCGAATTGTGAGTTTTGGGAGTTGATATTTTGTTGCTAGTATATTGACTGCATGCTGTGCCTTTTCAGCATTGCCTTGGTATCCATGAAGCCTTTAGTGCTGGCTGCCAGTCTTGTTCATTATAGTGGTCCCCTAGATGTTAATGAAGCTGTTTTTCAGCATCAGACAAGGTCATATCAGAAACAGCAAACTTTCTAATGATGGACCATGCTTCAGGGCTGCTGTACACCATTGATGGCCTTGTGTTGCTATCATTGGCATCTCTAAATATTGGTTTCTGTAAGGGCAACCTCTTGGGGCTGTGGAACAGTCACACAGCTGGCAGAGGAGAATCCAAAGTGTATTGAGTATGTATGTATAGGATGAGTTAGATGCCTTTCTGCAAGAGAACTTGGACTCTGGTAGAATTTAGCCTTCAAAGTCTCCCATGGCCTCTCCAGTCTTTTTTATTAAAAAGAAGGATGGATCTCTACGTCTAGTGCAGGATTATCATGCCCTCAATGCCATGACAATCAAGAATTGCTATTCTCTTCCTCTCATCTCTGAATTAGTCTTAATCTTCAGGGTGCATGTTACTTCACCAAATTGGATGTGCAGTAGAGCTATAACAATGTGTGCATTAAAGAGGGTGATGAGTGGAAGGCAGCTTTTCACACTAATCGGGGACTCTTTGAGCCTCTAGTCATGTTCTTTGGACTTACCAACAGCCCAGCCACCTTTCAGACAATGATGAATGACACCTTCCGAGACCTCATTGCAAAAGGTGTAGTTTGTGTATATCTAGATGATATTCTCATCTACACCAAGGTGCTAGAGAAGCACCGTCGGATCACTTGTCTTGTCTTGGAGCGTCTTTGCCATTATCAGCTATACCTCAAACCAGAGAAATACGAGTTTGAACAGACTCGAGTTGAGTATCTAGGGCTTATCATATCTCATGGAACTGCAGAGATGGATCCAGTCAAGATAGCAGGTGTAGCTGAGTGGCCCAAACCCAAGAACAAGAAGGAGGTACAGGCATTTCTTGGCTTCACCAATTTCTATCGCAGGTTTATCTATGTCAGGGGACAATCTGCCAGGGGACAACCAACCTTATCTACTCTATCTTTTACATCTTCACTCCTTCCCTTTTCTGTTCATTATCTGTCTAGTTTATCTAAAAGATATACTCACCACTCA
>JABAJU010000079.1:0-93923 GCA_018220975.1 Tephrocybe sp. 9980TJB
TGGCATAGGGAATCCTCAGACTTATTCTCTTTGGATTTCCCTCTGCCAGGTGAGTAGCTACCTCTTTATCTATACATGCATACTCAATACACTTTGGATTTCTCTCTGCCAGCTGTGTGACTGTTCCACAGCCCCCAGAGGTTGCCCTTACATTTGCTAGTGCCCACTCCTGCCTGTTAAGCTTAAAATCTCAAAGACTGAGGTCCAAATTAGCTGTGATTGCTTTATAGGCCTTGTGATACTCCAAAGTAGCATCAGCATCTGATAAGTTGAATTCTACCATGTTCTAACATCTTGAGGAAGCATATTTTCAGCGAGATCCAAACATATACAAAGATGCTTTCATTTTGGCAAGAGGTTCATGGATGAATTCTTAAAGGCAAAGAAAAGTTTGTGAATCTTGCAGGTGTGTGAGCCACAATATATGTGTAAACAAACAATCACTCACCTTGATCAACACACATTGAACAGGTTTCACACTCTCTGCCAACTTTTCTCTGTCTTTTGCAGACATTTCTTCTCTCTCATCGACCTATCCATCCACATTATCCATTTCTATTTTCATTTCTATTTCCATCTCATTTTCCTCATCTTCGGTACATTTTCCTTCAAACTCAATATCACTGCCTGCTAACTTTTGAATTGCTTCTATTTCTGCATTAAGATTGGTTTCATCATCAGCAATAGAAGCAAAATTTTCATTGTCTTCATCATCTGACCTGCTCTCCCCTACTCTACATTCTCCTCCTCAAATTTGTCATCTGTTCATGCTCTTTTGGACTGTTTTTGGCTACCCTGGTCCTTTACTCGCCTCTTTTGGATCTTTGGTATGTCAAATTGAGCAATTATACTCTTACATACAAGGTTAATAATATGGCAAAAGCAGCCGACCTGATTGGCTTCAGCTGTTCTGCCTGTCTCCCTAAGTACTTTGATATTTTTCATCATCACATCGTTGGGTGCAGCATTATCAGCAACAGTGGCCAGATACTACATTAGAGTGAGTCAGTTCTTTCTGTACATCTTTTGATTTGACACATACTTTATTCATTAGTCCAAAATTATCAAGAACCTTCATGAATGCCTCAGTAAGTTACAGCGGCCAGTATGTTGTTTTGGCAGCTCAACAATATCAAGGCACCAGGACTCAATTTTGCCATCAACCTTGTACTAGACCGTTACCCCAATAAACGGGTGATGATTCAGGGATATTCAGCAATTAGTTCCAAAGTGTAGGGTAGCTTTGGTATTCTATGGTAAGTGATCTTAGCATTGGATGTAATTAAGCAATTTATAGTTGAACTTACCTGTAGAATCTTCACTATCTTTTGTCAACATTTTGCAAATGCCTCCTTCATGTCGCAGTGAACAGTCAAAGGAGATGGAATATATTGGTAAGGTCATCCCTCCTTCATGTCACATTGATAACCTGGGTCACTGACTATCTCGAAGGGTCATTTGCTTTTAGCAATCTAGAGAACATGATTCACTTTAGATTCTGCTTTTGTTGGTGGCCTTGTTGAGTAAGTAACCATCACTTTAGCTTTATTGTGAAAGGCTGACACGATTGTCCCATCATGCAACCTATTATCTCTTCTCTTTAGTATGGCCCTTGCCTCGCTTACCTCACTATCCACATTATCTGCAGCTATGAGAGCATCCTTTCCTCAGCATCCTTCAGTGTGTGCCCACAAGTTGCATGTCAATGTTCTATCCAAACCTTCAAGAGTACAATATATATATTGTCCATATTTTCCTTGAGAGGTGCAACTAGGTGCTGCACATTTAAACTTTGCATAGCACTGGCTGACTACCTTGCTCTTTTTTGAAGGCTTGAAGGACATCTAGACAATTTCAGGCTTTGGTTCAAAGAATGCATACACACTGCCCTTTAGATGAAGAAGCATGCATTCTGCAGAGAATCAATGACACAGAAGCTGGCACAGAATTAAAGGTGAGATTTACCTATAAGCTTGTTGTCATCATCCTCATCATCTTTGTCTTCTTTCTCCTTAGATCTCTTCTCCCTCTCAGCACCACTATTGACATCATTACTGCTCTTTTCATCATCAACAACATCAACAACATCTATTTGAGATGAAGCAATACTGCTCCAACTGGCAGTTCAATGAAGGTCTGAGGGCAAGGGTTCATCAGAATTACAGGAGCTGAGAGAAATAGGCTTTTTCTTTGGTTTGAATTTTATAATCTCGAAGTCAGAATCGAGCTCAATATCATCTTCAACTGTAGGCTTCCTGCTGTGCATTTTTTTTGTGTGGTACTGCTGTTGCTACTGAGGATGTTGTCAGGGTTGATTCTGGAGTAGGTGCAACAGGGAGTGGGTTGGTAGCAGTAGATGTTGTCAATGAATCATTGTTTTCTCATAGGTGGACAGGCAGTCAAATGTCCCGTTTGGCACGTGATGTAGTGATACTGTTGTCAGCCATGATAATAATGTGAAATTGTGCAATGTTTTTTGCGTTTTTTTCCCTCAGAATTGCTTATGTTACCACACACAATTGGAGATCAGAATGACAGAAAATGTCAATTATGTTGATTTAATCATGCTACCCTCCATATGGGGAGGGGTAGAACCTAGGGTATGATATCTCTACCCTACCCTACCCCATACTGCCACCCTTTACTCCACCCCAAGGGTACCTCCTACCCCTGGTGGGCATTATCTATTCCTCTTGTATTTTTGATGGGCAAATATCATCATAAATCATGTAAAACAAGTTCTAATCATATGGAGGCCCAGTTCATATTTTGAAAGAACACAAGCAAAAGACTGATAATGTGTTGTAATGAATGTTGAATGTCAATGATGATCAATAAGCCAACTTTGTGTCACTAATAAATAATCAAAAAGTTGGACTAATAATGTGTTGTATTGACACATCTATCTGCAACCCACTGGCCTGTGTCGATCATGGAAAGGGAAAATGGCACCCTACGTCATAAGGTAACAAGTTCAATAGGAGAAGAGGGGTTGACAGACTGGCGATTTGCGGCACGCACGCGATATTCCTAACGACTTCAACGCACATCATCCCGACTTCCCCCCTGTCGTCGTCCTCATCAAAGGAGGAGGTGAATGTCACGAAATCTCTGGTTATTTATATCTTATCTCTCGTCACCGTTTCACCCTAATATATGTATCTCGCTACGTATAGTATTTTCCTTGGCTTCGTGTTGGTCAATACACCTCGTATATTTCCCCTACGCTCATTCTTCAATCATGTCACTGACAAATATGCGGTAAGCTCTCTGATCGCTAACCAAGTATTTTCGAACTTTATGTAGGCCGTCAATTGACTGGATACTACCACAACTCATGAATGCCCTTCGTTCGACGGAATTTCACTGAGCCTAATACCTACTAACCTACTACTACTACGCCCTTGATATTAGGCTTGAGATCATATTTGAATATCGGCCCGGAGACTCTGAGTACCACTGTCATGCGCCCTCCTTTATTCCACTAGCCCAACCTATATGGAATGGCTTGATGGGTCAACCAATACGAGGTGTCGTCCAAGCTTCTAGCGCGAGATGGGCGGATATCTGGCAGATGGAGCCAAGGGAATGAATACCAAGCAACCTCGGACCATCATGTACTTATCTCGGGCAGAGTATATAAGCCACGATGCTTCGAGCGTTACTTTATATCTGACATTATTCAAACACCGATCAACCCCTACGGCCTTGCATGGATTTCTACGTTGACGAGGAGAAGCGATCTACTCTATACCCTTTGTCTGGAAGGAAATTGCATTATGACACATTACAGGTATTTGCTGATTTTCTTACCTCTAAATGTCTTCGAACCTGGTAGGTCTGACATACTATCTATCCTTCAGTTACATGGGGGAACACCTTTTAAAGACCCCTCGACAAATTCGAAAGCCATTCCCATTTATCAATCAGCTGCTTTCGTTTTTGGTACTTCCGCCGAGAGGAAGTCCTTGTTCAGCATCACCTCAGGGGGATCGTCCAATATGTACACGTCAGTGTTATTCCTTTCGACTATTAATGCGAGAGCGTTATTGTATTTTCCACTGTCAGGCGCATTGGAAATCCAACTGTTGATGCCTTCGAAAAGCGAGTTGCGGTTCTAGAGGGTGGTTTTGCGGCTGTTGCAACTGCATCTGGTCAAGCAGCGCAATTCCTAGCTTTGGCATCCATTGCACGATCTGGAGACAATATCGTAGGTATGTGTATCTCACATTCACACAAGGTTGAAGCCTGGGTCCCTCGTGTGATAATTAATGAATGTATACAGCCTCCTCTTTTCTCTATGGCGGTACCTACCATCAATTTAGCTCGCTTATGGATCGAATGGGGATCATAGTGAAATTTGCCAATGGAAACGACCCAAAATCAATGGAAGCACTGATTGACGCCAAGACCAAGGCAATCTACTGTGAAACTATCAGCAACCCGCGCTTCAACATTCCAGATATTCCTGTCATTGCTGAAGTCGCGCATCGCCATGGGATGCCCCTCATCGTCGACAATACATTTGGTGCATGTGGTTTCATTGCCCGGCCATTGGAATTGGGTGCGGATATCCTCGTGGAGTCTGCTACCAAGGTCTTTCAATAAATGCGTGAAAAATTTATGTTCTCACTCATGATATCTACAGTGGATCGGTGGGCATGGGATTGCTATTGGTGGTGTGGTTGTCGATAGTGGTCGATTTGATTGGAGTAAATCTTCAAGATTCCCTCAGTTCAACACTGTCCTCAAAAACACCGACGATCGGGCTGGGCTCGAGGCATTGGTTGGACATACCTATTACGAGGAAAGTGAGTTTTGAGGTTTCGTTGAATCTCGACTGAAATATATGTCCAGGTTTTAAAGGAGATGACCTTCACATCAATGGCCAGAGGTGATGTTTTGCGCGATCTCGGAGCCTGTATGTCGCCAGAGACAGCTTGGCATATGATCCAAGGACGTGAGTTGAAAGCCTAGTTTAATTTCTCTGTCTTTAACATAACCGTTAGTTGAAACGCTCTCTTTTCGCGTTGAGCGACAGCTGGCTAACGCGCTTGCTCTCGCCAAGTACCTCGAAGCTCACCCTAAGGTTGCGTGGGTTTCATATCCCGGGCTTTCTTCGCACGAAGACCACGAGCGTGCGAAGAAATTCTACAATGGCTTTGGCTGTGTTCTCAGCTTTGGTGTAAAGGGCAGCCGTGGCGATCTCCTGGTAGACAACTTGAAGCTTCACGCACACTTGGCGAATCTCGGCGATGTACATTCCCTAATTGTCCATCCTGCTTCGGTAACGCATGGTCAGCTGAGTGAAGAGGAACGAATTGCTGCTGGAGTCACCCAGGATATGTTACGTGTCAGTGTCGGTGCAGAGTATATCGGTACGTTTCACGAAGCTTCCATGGATACGCTTACCTTCGTCATCCATAGGAGATATCATAGAAGATTATGAGATTGCGTTTGCAAAACTTGATACAGATGACAATGGTCAGGTGGAGGGACAGTGATTGGAGTTGGGTGTGACAATAAAGGGATTATCAGATTACATCATATTTATTTGTACTCCTTTACCTTTTTTCATGGTGTCTGCAGACAGTTTAAATCTCGATGTCCTAGAATTGATTTGTGCTCATCTTAACAACAACGACCTCGCTGCTGTTTCCCTCGTTAACAAGTCTTTCTTCGCTGGAGCTGTCCCAACGCTCTACAGAACGCTTTCATTTCGCATTCATCATGCAAAGCGTTACCCGAATGTAGGGAGTTGAGAAAATATTCCTTTCAATTGATTGTTGACTGGGTGGCATTATATGCAGGTCGCCACGTCCTTCGCAGCGATATTGGCTCATCCTAGCTTAGGTGTTCATGTTCGAAATATCGGTGAGCTTATTTCATGCTCTTAGTGTCGCCAGAAATGAACAGGATTAGATATCCGCGTCATGCCTGTTATCAACAACAAGGCTCATCCAGATTTCATCCAAGAATTTTCGCGTGCTCTTGGATTGTGCAACAATCTAAATTCGTTTGTTTATACACCATCCTCTGCAACAGCCAGTACGATCATCCCAATGTTGCAAAGTAAAGTTCACCTTAGGCACATCAGAATGAGCGCGAGGCTCTCGACAACTCAGGCAAAGATGCTTCAAAAGCTCAAACACGTGGAGAGGCTCGAATTGGATGGTGCATCATGGGAGGTCTTGGATATACTCCCCAAGTGGACCGAAGGCATTCAGAAAACTTTGACATGGTTGACTCTATCTGTGCGTTAATCTATCTTATTCCCTAATTCATGGACTTATAGTCATCAGATGTCAATGGATGTCAACTTTTTGATTCTTGAGATGACGCTCAAACAACTCCCTCGGCTACGGGGTCTCCATCTTCTATGTCCTACCATCGACCACACAGAGGTGTTGAGATTAGCCACTCACACGCCCCTTCTTGAAAGTCTCGCTTTCACGGTTACAGTCAGTCACACCATATCATCTAATCCAGTGGCATATACGATATCTGTTCCTATAGGAAACAGGGCAACCATACGACTTCCCTCTGCCGGCACCCACGTTAAGCCATCTTCGCCATCTTGCACTCAACATCCGCGGAGGAATCGCCGCAGGTTCTTCTCCAACGGCGATTCTCGCTGTTCTTGCGGCCCTCAAAACAGGGTTTGCAATGATTAGGTCTGTGACACTCAAAATCCCAGAGCTTACCGCCGAGTCGACAAACACCGTGGTGATGAAGTTGCTGGAACACCACGCGAAAACCATTCAGCGTCTCACCTTCGTTAACTCGTGTTTGGAAATACGGACTATCACGAAGATCTGTAAGAAATGTCGCTCTCTCGAGGTGTTGCACATGCCGTTGCCGATGAAAGAAATCGTGCGTTCTATTTTCATGGCCGGAAATGGGTTGACTGAATAACCTTCCCAGTATTCATTCGCTGGCGCACTTCTCTTCTCACCGTTATTGCACACACTCATTGATGGTGACGGACATGTAACGCACGGGACACGGCCAACACTCAATCAAAAGAGTGTTGCGGTCCTCATGCAGCGTGTCCCTTCTCTGAATCGCATAGTGGATGATAAACGGCTGTGGACGGTATGTTCTTCTGCAGGACCATTTTTAAAGATAGTCTAATTCATCGTAAAGGGAAGAAAGGATGCCCGGGGGCATATGAAGGTTACATTAGAACGTCAACCAGCGGAATCAAGCGTGCAATGGTTCATGCCCCCGCAATAGGTGGAGGTTCGATACTTTACATGGTGTTTAATATCATGTCATTTTTGCTAGAAAACTCTTGGGGTAATAGTGATTCACAACGATCTCAAAGGAGCACGAATCCTTTGCTTTCGTGGAAGTGGATATATATTGGATAAAAATAAACTGGTTATGAACATAAGCTTCGTGACGAGGTGTATAACGGCAGAACACATACCCTCGTCCAAGATCTTCACGAAGTGTCGGCCATGAACTCTGACCAGGCTTCGTCGATGTAGAAAAGGCCTGCAATGTGACCGCCAGTTACCAACTTGAGACGAGCATTAGAATACTTCGACGCAAGATACTCTCCCCAAGCGGCGGGGGTTGAATCATCCTCGGTGCCAGCCATAATCAAAATCCTTCTTCCAGTAGTGTGCGCCTCGTCCAAGTCCCCCAACTTCACGCCCCATCCCCAATCACTGTGAAGTACTTGAGGGGTACTTAGGAATCCTTCCCAGCTCTTCGCCACACTCCTTCGATTATTCGTCGCCATCTCTCGCACCAATTGCCCATCCTCATATTCATTCCTAATGCGCCAGGCCTCATACTTCTTTTTCTCCTCCTCTCCCATCTTGTCGAACAAGAATCCACGAATGAATGACTCTGCACCCTCTTGGGTCGAGAGCAATCTTTGAATGACCATCTTCGCGAGGTGCTGAAGCATGTTGAATGGGATCAGGCGCGCGACGGGACCCACAGAGATGTAGTCACGCCAAGTCATGCAGCGGGTATAATCGAAGCCCGTCTCTGTATCCTTAACAAAGGGAGGGAATGCTCCAAGCAGGAGCATTCCTTTGATGAAACGCCCGTAGGGGAAGACGTCGAACGGTGCGCCATAAATCATCTGCGTGGGGATGGTGCCAAATGATCCACCTGATATGTATAGTTTGAGTTCCGTGGTGTCAGGGTGCAAATGTGTGAGTAGGTTGGACGTGTCTTGAGCTATAGTCGTTGAATATAGGGTATTAGGCGAAGGAGGCGAGGTGTTCCCATAGCCAGGGCACGTTGGTGCAATGTAGTGAACACCAGCCAGGACAGGTGGAAGTCGGGAAACAATCCCAACGCTCAAAAGACCGGTAAAGAATATGACGACAGTAGAGCTAGAAGGGTCTCCACCATCTTCGTACGCAAGTGTTCGACCATTCGGAAGATCCAATAGCTTTTCAGCTCCCATTGTATGCAGTAGGCCGAGAAAAGAACGAGAGTTGGTTGGTCGTCAACTAAACCTCACAATATTTATCGAACACAACAGGAATGCGTAGTCCGCAGCAGCCGTCAAAGACTGCTGATAACTTTTCCTGGCTCAGAAGAGTCAGAACTGAGGACGAGCACAGGTGACGGTTATGCATTAGGTTCAGGCACGCTTGGCAGGCACGGCTGCTGATTGAAAATAAACGTGTCTCACCGTTGACAACCTTGAGGAGCCTCGACGCTGATCACGACCATGACAACTTGCACCCAGAGCTATCTCACAGATATCTATCTAATTCATATAGTGATGTGAAATATTGACAGTCGGTATGTTTTGAAAACGAAGGAATGTATACCTTATCCAAACCTTATCTTACTAACTCTGGGATTCCAGCACCATCTAAAAAAGGACCCACCAGTAACTCTAATACCATTTCCCGCTACGACCTCTGTTGCCTTTGCTATAAGTTTAATCCACGTAGCGATTCAATACGCTGCTGTCTCTTAACTTAGAGTTTCAAGAGTTGCCACATTGCATACACGTGGCCAAAAACATGTCCTTGAATTGGTCTGACGCGCCGATTTTGTACCATCCACCGGAGTCGTGTGGGTATGCCGTTTCAAATCCATCCCCCTCCCACGAGGATTCTCTAGACTTCGATATAAGGACAATCCAGGGTCATTGCACCGACTGCTTCTCGTCATTACCATGATCTGTCCTGATCGCACTACACCCACCTCCGCCATGTCTCTACCTCAGTACGGCTTCAGCACAGAGGTCGACTTTGAAAAACTTATCAACGATAATCATTTCCTCTTCCGCGTGTACACTCCAAAGGCGCCTTCGCCAGCCGATGCCAACGATACCTCCGAGATATTTTTTGTCGCTTCAAAATTCGACGAGAAATTTGTTCGCTCGCCTGAGGAGATCAAAGGGCTTAAACTAGGCTATGATAGCGCTCAGCGCCATATCGGAACCTATGAGGATGTCGCTGTACATATGGATTGGTCGACAAGATCAAAATCTTCATACGTATCGACATCCTTCAGCTTCATCTGGTCTATCTGGGAAGCCCTTCGACGCTATCATTTAGGTATAAAGAAGGATATTGAAATTGCAGTTATTGACGCATCAGCTGTCACTCATCGAGCTGCAACTGCCGTCCAACTATTACAAGTGGCTCCTTCCTCTTGGTGAGTTAGCCAACATGCGTGTCGTCGACGATCTGAGTATTCACAGTTACCTTCTTTTACCCTTAGCCGACGATCCGAGCACTGGAAGTGGTACCGTTATGCTCAGGAATCGCAATCCGTACTGGTGCACGAATACATCCCAGCCTCAGCTGTCCTCGCCTCCATTCCCCTTCCTTCCCTTCTCGAGAAACTCCCTTCCTACTTCCTCTGCAACGATATCCCCCAGTCAAGCAATAGTTCTAACCTTGCGAGTATTGGATGGGACTACGGTGAAAAGAAACGCAATTATCGCAGATTCTGTCAGGAGATGTCGAATCGCTTTTTGCAATCTTCTCCAGAAACACGACTACAGGACACATCCGCTGGATCTGTCCGTCTCGCTTTAGCGTTCCTTCGACCTTGGTTCCACAGCTGCGTTGTCGACGACTTCCCCACAGCGACGGTTACATTGTGCGCTCTCTCCTTCAATATCGCACAGTGGCCTGGGCAGTGGTGGGCGCAGGAGCATTCAGAATTGTGGGACCTCATTTGTGCGATGGTGATATCTCTCGCGGAGGAAGTACGAGAAGCAGAGGGAAATCGCAACACCAAGGAAATTGTTCGGCTTCAAGGGGTCATTGTTGAGTTGGAGGATGCTGTTGAGAAGTACAAGGAAGAAATTAGTACGAGGACAGCCAGGAAGCCCACACACCACTTGACGCCTCTTTTAATACCGCCACCGTTACGGCCTGCCGCATTGCCTATTTCCCCTTCTCCCCTCTGCTTAGTTTCGCTCCCGGGTACATCTGCCTCCAAAGCAGTGAAAACACCTATAACTCCTCCAACATCCCCGGTCCGCTCAAGTGCGCGGGCGTTTCCTCTTGAAGAGGTCTTTTCTTCATCTACCACAATTCTTTCCCTTGATGGGCCCGACGCTCTTCATGATGAGGATGTGTTCATCGAATCAACATCATCGTCGGTGGTACTGGAACAACAGCATCTACCCGAATCTCCTGACAGTGATGGTGAATCTATCCACATCGCAATCCAGCCACCTGCGTCTGTGGACCCTCAAATGACGCCTGACTCGCCCAGCGACCCCATTGGGGTTGAATATGACTCATCTAACTGGGTTATGATGGATGCTTTGTTACCCAATAACCGACATCCTGTTTGCAAAACGCCCTCAATGGCAGAGACAGCTTCTTGTGTCGTAACGGGCTTCCTGATCGGTGCTTTCATAACACTCTGCCTACTATCTCCACAGCGCAGGACGCTGCTCACCCACTTGACGTGAAGTTTATTGTTACTGTATGGTTATTGAGTTTCGCCGCCTTGAAGGCGTCTGTATGTGCACAATGTGTTCCATGTACAACTAGCAATTGCAAATTATATGTGACAGCCCACACTCAATGTTCGAATCTTGTAGCAAAAACCCCTCCAACGATAACCAGCCCTTCTGAGCATATGTTCAGTTTACTCGACAACGGGGATGTTTGAGGATCATCAATGCTCCCTGTAGGCCCCGAGAAAACAGCGGATTGTAAATAAAGGCTGCACCAACCTACTTGCTGGCGATCATGCATTTCTCAAAAACCTACGCTCAACTCCTTCTCAGTCTTCCACCAGAACTTCGTGAGAACGCGATCCAATATCGACAGGTAAGCTATTATAATAACTGTCACATCAGTAATGTTGACGGCAATATTTTTCCGAGCAGCTCAAGAAGCTCATCAACCAAATTGTCCTTGAACTCGCATCGCTGGGGCTGAGCCCTGCTCTACTCCAAGAATTACTCGAAAGCAGCAAAGCAACGGAATTTGATGAAAATCTTGGAGCCAATGACACGGACGTAGCCTCATTTGGGTTATTTCGGAGACAGCACTTGCCAAAAGTCGTATACGAAGTAACCGACGGACTCGGGCACATTGAGCCTCATCTGCGACTATGGGTCGATACCTTAACACCCACACAGACCACCGGAAGTACATCCAGGTCGTCGTCGCTAGCACGCGCCGATGAGGACATTTCCGACATGACGCCAACGGAGATTGATTATGATGTGGAAGAGGATTGTGAATCGTCGGAGGCCTCATATGGGCAGATGAGCTTGCTTTGGAGGCTGCAAAGGCAAGCGTTTCCCGAGACTGAGGGGTTGACAGAATCCTTGGACAAGTAAGTGTGCTTTTTCTCTTAGAGTTTTTTGTCTCTAAGCCCCTACACAGTCTTTCAATAGCCTGCGACAATTTTTCAATACATTCAGAACTATTCCTGCCTCCATATTCAGACCATGACTACGAGTCCGAGCATACTCGCATCGATAGGAACATGAAAGAGGTTGTCATTCCCCTTGCCTCCGACATGCTCTTTTTCCAAAATCTTTCTACCACGATCAATGGCCTTTCAACACATTTGGAATCTGTGCAAAACGACTTTATTGGCAACCTCACTGCACTATCACGTACCATAGGCGACTGCTCTAGGCCCGCGTCGTCGTCAACCACAGGGTTCCTTCCCCACTCAGGCCTCTCAACGAAACCTTGGAATGTTTCAAACCCCAGCAAGATCAAAGTGGGTTCTGCTTATGTTGCTTGGAGTTATAAAGACTGACTGACGTTACTGCTGCAGAGTGACCTCTACGCCTGGCGCGAGATCTTCCAGCTGTACGTCGAGGCTGAGGTGTTTGAAGGTGTGCATGAAGCAGGTCGTGGGGAGCATTCGGTCGATGAAAGCGAGAATAGGCTAAAGCTGTTTGCTGAACGCGTAACGTCCAGAGGGCTTGGGGACGATAGAAGGTTGAAGGGAAAATCAAGCAAAGAGGCGCTCGAGACCTTTCTGGAACTCAATATGTTCATCCTAAACATCAAAAAGGTTTATTATTCTCTTGAACACTTACTTTTTACGCAAACTCATGGGATTTGTATATAAAGTTCCAATTCGCCAACGCCGAGGCAACGCGCAAGATTCTCAAGAAACACACCAAGCGCACGTCTCTCCCCTTCCTCACGGACGACCTCTCCTCCAAAGCAGTGGTGCTCCCAAATCGAAATACCGCTAAGCTCCCACGCATACTCGTGCAAGCCATCGGGGAGACGCTCCTCCCCATCATCCCTCACCTCGACGACTATTCATGCCTCATCTGCACCTCCATCGCATTCAAGCCAATACGCCTGAGCTGCGGGCACCTCTTCTGTGTGCGGTGTCTCGTGAAGATGCAGAAGCGTGGACAAGGGAACTGTCCCATGTGCAGAGAACCGTGTGTACTTAGGGCCGATCGCAGTAAGTCTCACTTTTTTCTTTTCTTTTTGCCTTGGAAACGGTACAGAGGGCTGACAACTTGAATATTAACAGCGAATGTAGATTGGGCGCTGCTTAATTTCATGCAGGACTGGTTCCCGATTGAGGCGCATGCAAAAATGACGCAGAACCAGGAGGAGGCGGCGAAAGAGCAACTAGAAGAGCTCGGACTAGATCCAGACCAGTCTTGTAGAGTAATGTAGCGGGTTATGTTAAGTTATCCCGTATGTATGGAGGAAGCTATAATAGATATTCGAAGTATCAGACTACGTAGGTTTTCTAGTTCGTGTATATGAGAAATATTGCAGCACGAAGTCCTTAAGTTTCATCTCGTAAACTGTGCACTTCAGTTGGGCTACAATTACATGTGTAGTAGTCATAGATGGGCGACGTAAATCAGCCTCCGAGTCTATTAAAATACCTATCGGCGAGCATGATGACCTGAGAAATGGAGACTCCCTCAGTATTAAACCAATTTTTTGGAAATGGCCCCTTTTTTACTTGTATTCTGACGTTGGGATGAACCGTTTTATTGTATTCATAGGCCCATTGTGCCGCTAAACAATCGCTCGACTTGAACTATGCCTTTGTCGCGTTCCCATCATTAGAATGAGTCTATAGACAACTAGGAGCCAGATATTAAGGCGATGGGTGGGTTATGTGGGTTATGGGTGAGGCCCATCAAAGTCATCCAGTCACCGTCGCATGCTATAACAGACAAAACGCAGTTGTTTCTTTCACCGACCTGGCGAGGGCGAGGAGATAAATTCTCTCACCGTCGGACCTGGACTTGGACCTGGACCAGAGAATGCGCGCAAAAATTCCTCAACACTGGGACTTTAACATGCCTCTGCTGCGTGCTACAACCGCCACATTTCTTCAGTATTCCAGCCACACCTATTTTATTAAAGAATGAAAAATACACTCATATGTTAGTATGGCGTGCTTGTGCTCATAGCTCATAAGTACTTACATAACAATTTTATCTGGTCATACTCACTACTTGACTTATAGGACCTGCAGAGTACAATGAATCTCGTTAAATGCCCACTATATTGCTGCTCATGGCTGTTTACATAGGTCATCAGGTTCAGTTTTAGTTAGAGCCATGCTTATTGTCAACTCAATCTGAATCTTAATTAACTGTTCGCCTCTCGAATGCAACTGAATGATTATGCAAATGCAACAATTACCTTTTCGATATTTGCACAACATATTCTTAGCTTTCTTTCTTCCCCAACATTCATTTTGCGAAAGCACCATGTTCCTTTTTCTCAGAATTAAAACAACACACGCCTACATACCTTAACCAAAGTACTAGTACTATGCTCGTACGTATACTTACAAACTTTCAGCGGCCAACGAAATCAAAACCCTGTACAAAGTTTTTCTTATGAGTGTAATATGCATAGTCTGTTCCAAGGCGTCCTGCGCATCTAAGTAAGTAGTGTGCAGATAGTTAGAGCACATAGAGAATGGGGATATAGTGACAATGTGACATAGATAGTCAAAGACCGTTTGTGGTGGCACGTCATTTCAACAAAGGGGCCTTCGCACTAGGGCTGAGACTGTACGGCTTCCTGCACTATCGTCATAACCATGGGCTATTATATCGCTGCTGACTGGCTCCTGTGAAGGATTTGAAGTATTATAAACGCAAGCCAGTTACGGGTCGCCCCAGGTAGTATAGGCTTACCTGTCACTGTCTGCACCTGTGTTGTTGTTAGCTTCCTCCGTCATCGGTAAAGGAACCAAAAACCAGATATGATCATTAATAGTACAGCTAGTGCACCGAGCACGCTGCGTAAAGTGATTGGTAAAATATATCGTGACGAGGGCGCAGATGATTTTGTTGATGTGGAAGTCGAGCCAGGAGCGGTGACTGAAAGTGCTGAACTGGTGCTGATTGTTTGGGTTCCGCTTGAGGATGTAGAAGTAGTGGTTATATCGTCATGAGGATAAACGACAGTATACTACTGGAGAAGACGCTTAGCTTTCCAAATTCCACGAGACTTTTATACCCTGTTATCACTGGCATGAGAGCGTCAACGACGGCATACGTCCCATCAGAAATAACTAAGGTGTGCTGTGTGTTGTTGGGCTGCCCTGAACCCCATACTACTGCAGATTGCACAATTTCTGAGCTTTGCCCCACAGGTACATTGTCAGTATTTTATTATGGTTATAAAGTAGTTTGTTCTAAGGCACCTGGCACATCTAAGTAGTGGACGGAAGCTGTAGATAGTCAGAGCACACCTAATTAAAGGATGAGGATGTAGTGACAATAGGACTTTGATAGTCCGGGGTATAATCTTTTATCCCTCTTATTTAGGCTTGTATTCCTTTCCAGACTCCAGGTCCTCCATTTTGACACGATCGTACACGCCACCCGACGGGGCAGGTTTTTGGGTCTCCTGGTTCTTGACCCATGTATAATAGATGGAACCGAGGAGGATAGTAGCGATAGATGTGGCACGGCCGCTACAGAAATACAGAACGATGAGCAAGAAACGTGAAGCACGAGCGAGGGGATGCATACCTTGTGATAACGTCGCTGAAGAGCCACATAGCAAGGAGGGAGGCAGCAACGCCACGAACGGCCGAGGAAACCATGTGGGTAATGGGAGAGGTGACTTTGATGGATAACAAACTGGCGATGCTCATGAGGAAGCCGAGTGCACCCTATGAAACAAATAAGCCAAGAGACGATTATCGGAAGGCAGGATACCTACGGTGATGAGAGAACCCCAGAGAAATGTCGACAATAAGCTCATGCCGCCACTTGTGCTCGCAACTTCTTCAATACTGAAAAAAAGGTCCCAGATACCCGACCCTTCGCCTGCCAAAAAACAAATCGGCAATAGTATGATAGCACTAAGGAGGTTAGTGTACCACGAAAGCAGTAGTGCACTTCCATTGACAACTTTCAGGCTTTCCTTGATAACCACGGAGTGGAGCGCGGTAATACCGGAACTGACGACACCGAAAAAGATGCCCAACATTGAAACTGATGTGCCATCAAGGAATACACCAATGAAGAAACCAGCGGTGACTACAGCGCACGCAACCAAGATGCGCAGGGAGGGGACGGAACGAAATGCAAAGAATGTGGTGACGATGGTGAATGGGAGGACGAGGCCACGGGCAACTTGGTAAAACGAGGCATCCACATATTTCAGGGTGTAATTGCTGAAACTGCGGAAGGGGTGAGTACGAAAACAACATGAATTTATAGCGGGAAAGCACCTGAGGCCAATGACATTCAAGCCAACCATTGAAACAAGACCTTTGCAAATATTAGGATCAAAGGTCAATCTGTCTGGCAGCAATCGTAGCGCGTCGGATCCCACGAATAACACAACCGCAATGACAAGTTGAGCCCAGAGGAAAAATAGAGGTGCTGATGTCACGTTGAGCACCCATTTATTGCTAAAAGTTGACTAATCTTAACGCGTGCGAGACGATAGAATGGATGAGCTCACGCCATGACCATCTGCCAACGCACCATTAGCAAACTTTGTACAAGGGCCTCATCAGCTGCTGACTTACAGACAATGCCGCAACAAGATAAAAGACTACAACACCCGTCTAAGCCTGGCGTTAACAAGCTTCAGAGTTCACGCAAGGTGTTCGTACGCACCACCAGGCCTCGAGAAGCAGGTTTTTCGTTTTGGGGAGCCATGGAAGTCAAAGGACGTTTGCGCAGCACAGGGGAACGGAAAGATGGCAGGCGTGTCCGTGAGGACGGACTCTTGCTGCGAGAAATGATGGGAAGAAATATTGAGCGCAGGGGTTAGGACGAGGAGAGGCGTTATGTTCAGTGTGACACGTCGATCATACACGATCACGCTCAAAATGAATCAATTTTCTCGCGGCCTCGACCAGTTGCTTCCGTCACATACTATGGTCTATGTGCCTCGATATCAGCGCCATCCAAGTGCAGAATGTCACCTTACATACCACTATTTTAACATTGCTTACTGCCTACTTGTTGCTACTTTATCGGGCTTTACTTGATTAGAACGATATCGACATCATATTCAATGGCGGAGTGGGTTCATTGACCTTATCATTTGTAATTTCCTCAGTCTCTTTTATACAACATGATTCACGAGCATCCATGTTCTAATAACA
This sequence comes from Tephrocybe sp. 9980TJB, assembly GCA_018220975.1. NCBI lineage: Eukaryota > Fungi > Basidiomycota > Agaricomycetes > Agaricales > Lyophyllaceae > Tephrocybe > Tephrocybe sp. 9980TJB. The sequence continues at coordinate 17,053 of JABAJU010000079.1, forward strand.
TATGAAGAACCCATTCCCCGATTTGAGCTGGTGGTTTGTTGGGTGCTTTCTATCTTAAAACATTACCTTGTAATGGCATTGGCAGTATTTTGCTTCCGTCAATTATCTTGCTTCTGATCCAGCGGATAGCCTTACATTTTGAGGTAAGATCTTATGGGAAAATCTATCTTATGTACAGGATTTTACCTTGTGTCGGCGTCGGACCTATATATTCCTATGTCGTGGTGGTGCAGAGTCACTGATGGTATGCTTATGGCCAATCGCGGTTCAAAAAGGACGTTTGGGCTGAGTGCTGGTTCTGTATCAAGTTTCGCAAAGACGATCTCATAAGATATCACCTAAGGATGGCTAAGGTAAGCGTATTCATGAAGCATCGTAAACCAATCGTAAACATATCAACCTACTTCTGCGCCGACAGTAACATGTGACATATCCTGGGTGATTCTAATTCGTTCCTCTGCATTCAGCGGACATGCGTTGTCGAAGCAGGATGAACAATTAGGAAGTGTTCATAGCTGAGATTCGCCAAATGTGTGCGAAGTTTCAGGTTGTCTACCAGGAGATGCCACAACAGTGTTATAAAAAGGAGCTTTTGTTGCACAAAAAGCCTGGTAAGTATTCTCTCAGAAAGGTAAGTATTCTCTCAGAAGGCATAGTTGGTACCGCATAAATCGAAGTAACCCTTTTTAACGCTCGAAAAATCAAGACGGGTCAGCTGCGTTGAAGAGTCAAATTTCACTGTCCAATCATCCGCAAACGGCCCGGGAGCAGCATAATATGTCGAAGGTTCATCCAGGTCTGCCTCGCTGATGTTACCCGTGTCCTGCACGTCAATCGACCCGTTGGGATTGAGTTGATAGGAGTATACGCAGGTAATGGGGTCATGGACAAATCGATGATCCATATTCTTGCGATCCACGATGGTCTCCTTACCGCTGTGCGTTAAAATGAACTTTACACGCGCTGATTCAGTGCCTTTAACCTTGAGATTTTCGAAGCCGAAGCGTACGCGATAAATGCGCACATTACAGCAGCCCGAGAAGTCATTCAGTTTGATAGTCGTCTTGTGCATGGCCGGAATTTTCATGACGACCTAGAAACAACCAACAGGTTAATAACTTGAAGAGAGAGAGGACATTGCAGGATGTATGGCATACAGAACGTCCTTTTCTGAGATCCTCCAGCTCCCTCGTAGTAATGACATCGATACGCTTCCAACTGGGTTGTCGAAGTTACTTGGGAAACGTTGCGGCGCAGAACCCCCTATTTCAAGCTCCTTTGCAAACTCGTCTTGAATGTGCGACCGTCCACTACGCAGAACATCTGAAGTTATTGATAGTGGTACCTTGTCCGGCTCAGTGCTTGAAAAAGCTAGATGTAAGATGTCGTAGGTCGTTAACATGTGGAAGTTGAGCGAGCGAACGAAATAGTCCAGGTGCTGCATGACGCGCGCACGGGAGGATTGGTAGATATCCGCCATGTATGCTGTGATGGTAGGCAAATTTGGATCGGTGATCTCAATTTGCTTTCCCTGAAGATCTTTCTTCTTGTTCTCGTAGTCCTTCTTGCTGACGATCTTCTCGACGTATAGCCTAAGTTGAATGTTGTAGAGAACTGCTTGTTCATTGCGAGTAACAATGGCTTTGACGAACGCGTCAAAGTCTTCCTTGATCTGGGCGATAACGTCCGCAAAAGGTGAGTTGGCATAAGACTCGAGGAAACTCATCATGTCCTCCTCGGCCGTCATAATCCGGGTGCCGAACGGGTCGTCGACCTTGCACTCGCCGTCAAGTTCATGGCCAAGTATGTCCTTGATGCTCTTTACCGTCGCCTCCCCACGTTTGATCTTGCTAATGATATAGTCCTTGTTCACGGGATGACCGTCGATGTCTGGGACGCTGGTGAGGCCCTCGTACAGGAGATTGAGACGTTCGACGCCAATCATGCCCTTGGTCGGGCTGAAGGCGAAAGATCTCAAGGCGTTAATTAATTGTGGGACGCTCAACTCGAAATCGTTTTTGATCCTGTCCTCGAGCTCTTGGAACTTCTTCAAGAGTACTGCATGGGTCCTCTCGACTGGATCTGTGAGAGATATCACGAGTTTCTCCGTATCCTCAAGCCGCCTGACCAGCTCATCGATGTCGGTCATGAGGTTGCCAATCATCTGTGAACTCTGCTGCAGAGCTAAACCAACATGTTCCGTAAGTTTCTGCTGTTTGCAGAGTGCTGTGTGGTAGTCGATATAGGCAAGCTCAAAAGCCTTGTGATCATCGAGAGCAAGATTGAGCCCCGTTTCATAAAATGCATATTTTCCTCGTGGTGCCCAGTTATTCGGGTGTCCATTGAAGCTCTGTTAAAGTAGTGAGCAACGGCATGGAATAGACAGTAAAAATGGAAATACATACCACGCCAGTCGCGAGTTGCATGAGCAAATTTGCTGCCTCAGTCTTAAAAGACTGGAGCTTGGAAAAATCGCTCGTCGTATACGCTTTTGACTTAGGCAGGAAGTTCAACCTCTCCACAATGCGGTGAAGGACGAGTTCTGATTTCACAAGAAGCTCAGGCGAGCCCATGTAGTAAAACACCTTGGCGCGATCAAGAAGCATGGAGCATTGCTCTGGATGAGCAAACGCGAAAGTGGTCTTGCTGATGTCTGGATTGGACGTAGCCAGGAAGAGACTGGTATCCGAACCGACTTTCCCATTTGCACCAGTGATACCTTGAACGCCCCTTCCCGAACCACCATAGCCTCCTTGATAAGATGTAGTCGTTTTGAAGTCGGCTTTCTATTTATCCGTGACGTCCTCAGTAGGATTTCGAAGGAAGCTGACTATTCTCACAAGGTCGTCGACTTTCCGGGGAATATCTTTATCGATATCGGAAAGCACTTCACGGAGAGCTGTTATAGCATCGGTAATGTCCTCTTCTGTGACAACCGCTGCGAGGGCAACAATTAGTAGCTGGGAAGCTGCCAAGTAAATGGGATCCTCCTTCTTGACAGAGACTTCCAAGTCCTGTGCATCTTTACGAGAGAGGAATTCGTAAATGCTGCCAAGCAAGGTGCTGTAGCGCGATTGAAAGATTCGGATGATGCTGTCACCATCGCCGCCGTTGCCTCCCGTTGAACCCGTCACGACCACATCCCCTCCTTTTCCTCCTTTGGCCACAAATAAGAGACGCTTTGATACGTCCTCTGAGCCATTTTGAACGTAGAAATTGATTGAACCTCCATCGCCACCCGGCTTGGCATTGGCTCCTCCGATCTACTGATCGGCACCGACTGCACCAGAGGCGTCGATTAGTGTTGGTTTGGAGGTGGTAAGGTTGTTGCAGGAAATGGAAATTCCATGCGGAGACAATAAGTCGCCAGTGAAGCTGATCGACTCTGAAACCATCTGGACAAGAGTATAGGGAGAGAAATCATCATAGGCGGAGTCCTTCCCAAGATAGACTGGATCGTCGGAAACGGAGAGGAAGTGAAAATAGCCCAGCTCTTTACTGACAACGATGCGTTGGGACTGGTCAGGTGGGAGTTCTACACCTCTGGCGTTGAGCCGAGTGCTGGATTTGGAATCGTTCTGTTGGATGTTCATAACGTCACAGATGCAAAGAAGCGGTCGAATCAAACAGTCGAATGACCCGTCGGCGCTATATAGATGTTTGTTCTGACTTGAAGAAGTCGACACCAGATCCTTCTGTACATCGAGTTCGGATCGTTAGGATGGCATTTGCCTGCCGCACGCATGATGATTTCCCCATGAAAAACCAAGAATGAGTTATTACTCACAATGACAAGTGAAACGACCTGCTGGGCAGGTGACTAACTGCATGTTGGTACCTCCGAAATTGACGTGTGATTGTTAATTGGCTAGTACGTTTGGTGGAGTCACTCCGGTGCTGAGAGATACCGGTGGGCTTCAATATTTTGACAGTATGTATGAATTACGCCACCAGAGTAGACGAAGTATCAAGATCAAGTGACAAGAGGCTTTAAGTTTAAAGGGACAAAGCCTCATGATCATCAATCAGAAACTTGGACAAGTATACAAGTAGCTCCTGAGGTTCCCTTAGGCTTGTTGCTTCAAATATACCGGCCCTCCATGCATTTTCGATGCCGAAGGTTTAAATGAGGTCACGATAGCGGATGTGTTTTGGGTGAAGAATATGATGCGGCGCGCGGCCATGCGTAAGATGTTCCGGATGCCAAAAATGTCGAGTTGGAAGATGGTTTAGACCGTTTGGGATTGGTTTGGGGGCCCAGTTTTCATGTCAGGATTGGAGGATAACGATGATGGGAGTGGCGTGTTATGAGCAAGTTGAATGTTGAACGTGAACGTTGAACATGATGAACGTCACACGGCCAGTGAGGTCACAAGTCGTCGTTGATAGCGACTTCCCCTGCATCCTTCAATGCCTTCACCGTAACATCAAAATATTTGTAAATCGAAGACAGTAAAAAAGGTATCAAAACAGGAAACGATGGATTCGTGAATTCTGTCTACACCCTGATATGTTTCTATAGCTCCTTGTCCCACTCTCGTCGACGTTCCTCAATCTGTTCGGGAGTGAACACTTTGCTTTTTTCTTCTGCATCCCTTCTGTCTTTGTCAGCTTTGTCTCGTTCCTCTTGCTGTTTTATAATTTCCTTTTGTTTCCTCTTAATTTCGAAGTCCAACTTCGTTGCTTCGTGTTCCGCCAAATTTGCTTGCGTCGTTTCACCCTGCTCCCTCAACTCCTGAGCCTTCTGCTTCCACTGTTCCATCTGCTCCGTCTGAGAAGTTATCGTCGCCCGTGTATCTGTCACAAATGAGTCAATTGCTTCAATCTTCGTCACTAAACTCTCGGCGTGGTCATGATAAAACTGGTTGCGTGTTTCCATTCCGATCTTTTCGACGATGGAACTGATGCCCGGCGATACATCATCGAAGTACTCCATCACGGCAGTAGATCTTTCATCCACCTCGCTCTTGACCCTGTTGGGCACCTCGAGTTCCATGCGCTTCGCCAAGTCACCTGGCATGTCTGCGACATCCTGATTTGCAATGGCCTGCAAATGTTCCTGGATGTATTCTTTGAGAGATTCTTCCATCTGTGTACTCGCGACGTTGTAGATTTTGCGTTCCCGGAGGATTTGGTCGAGTGACTTGGTGTCGAACTCCGCGTCGCGCAGCTCCTCGTTGAGCCTCACAGTGATTTCGCTTTCTACGTTCTCCATGGCATCCCCCAAATCTACGTATGTGCCTGAGATGTGCCCCTTCTTCCACTGGAGACAGCTTTCGATCCCACTGCCCACCACCCGTCTCAATTCCCAGAGATATTTATAGGCCACTCGACGGAGAGAAGGGCACAGCCAAAGGACGAGCCCAAGAACTACTGCAGGTTCCTTGTAGATTCCAGCCCATGCGGTATATGTTTTCCAGCCGTCACTAAGGATGAAGGATTGGTCTTCTTCGGGATTGACTGGGGCAATGAGTCCCGCGCCCCCGGATAGAAGAAGTGTTTGCTCATCAATGATGTCGCTGCCTCCAGCAATATCATGATCCTTGCTTTTAGGAAGGGGTGGGGCTGTTGGAACTCCGGAGATTGTTGTGGTCCCAATAGTACCCTATGCCAGCGGTAAGACAAATAATACGTTAAGACGATGGTAAAAACGCACCTTCACCCTGACATTGCTGAACTTTAGGTCTTCCTCTGACAACCCGACAACACGAGAGAACGATAAGATCACGTCTCTATAAGAAGAGAAGCAGAGTGTAGCGTTGGGTCCAAAATGATAGTCAACTTCACATTTAGACCAATGCTTGTCGGCGAAGCCTTCCTCTAGACCCCAAAACACGCGATTGTCGAAAGAGGATATTAACAGAGCAAAAACTCTGCCGTCTGGAATTGGATCTGTAACATAGTAGCCTCCCCAACTTGAAAGTTCGAGCTCCCCGGTTGGGGTAACGCCGTGAGCAAATGCCATAAGCTCCTCCTGCTTGAGTTCGACATCTTCTGGAAATTTGCCGATGAGTTACAGGGCGCCAGCTATGGCCTTGATATCGTCTGCCAGTACAGCATTGAGATAAGCAGCAGAAAATTCGCGTTCTGTGTGGAGGGCCTTCCAAAACCATCCAGCCTTTGTCGGATCAGACTCGTTCCCTGGAAAAGGTGCTTGAATACTATGCCCTACGAGGAAGCCTGGAGACAACGACATACCTGTGAGTGAATACATATCGAACTGTAAGTGAAAACCAGCATTCTTTGGGCTTAATATATTTTCCGACTCTATGGAGTAAAAGGGATATCCATACTTCGCCAGAAGTATCTTTTGTCCGGTGTTAAGTGGCTCCGATTTAATGTATGAGGAATGGAATAGATGTCACTTGCAATGTTCTCGGCTCCAGGCCCGGTGTTGAAAGAACTCCGGATCTGGATAAGATACTATGAACGTGTTCAGAACCAACGCAAGGGCGTGAATGCTTGTATCAAATGGATATTTCTTATCGTCGATAGAGATTATGCTTGAAGTGGTCAAGGCCTGAACAATTTGATGGAAATTTTACTGAGTAAGCGTGAGTCGTTGTCCATCGAATGTTCAAAAGACAGCTCTCGCAAATATTTTGGGTCTAGTATTAGTATTACGTGAATTACGACAAGTACACGTGATGAGAGCGGCAAATGTCGATTTCTCGAAAAAGTGGGAATGTCCACCACCGTCTGCTGAACGTTGAAATAATGTTGAACAGTGACAACTCTGTTATATCAACGTTCTTATTGCACAGATAGTGATATACTCTTAGTCTCTCAGAAGCCAAAAACCGAGGTACCCTTGCAAGTTGATGCTCAAAAATCGAAACAGGTTAGCTGCAAATTTTTTCAAGTTCGCTGTCCATTTGATCATCTGCAAACGGCACAGAAGCAGCATGGTCTTTCAAGGGTTCATCCATAAATGCCCAACTGTCCTTAATATCGCTGTCCAGCACATCAATCGACCTGTCCGGGGTTCAAAATGGGCCTAATGTGTCGCATACGTGCCAGGTGACAAGGTTCGTTACGTACTCTAGAGCTCCGATTCGACGACGCTCACCAATCCTTGACTTACTCATTATATTACTTACTCAGATATTCTCATTCATTTTCTGACATATCGTTTTCTATTTTCTTACATATCTGGAGGCGGCTCAGTTGCCACAGATGGTGACGATACGAACATTCCGAAAAGATCGATACCGCCTGTTACTGTCAGGGATTGTGCTCAATTCAATTGATGGCGCCCGCACCCCAACACCTGGCAATAAAGCGTTTATCTTTAGTTCGATTAACGCGACAGGTGTCGTGAGTCTCGACATCAAGACGTCTCTTGACAGGGACTGGCTCAAAATCGACCTTGAAGGCACATCAGACAACCCAATAATAGACGATCATAAGCCCGTCATCAAAGACAAGATTCTCTCTTTCTTCTTGATCTCTCCCAATTCGATTCATTGGGATCTTGCGCAAGTCAACAACTCTACCCCTTCCAACGTAAACGGGACACAGCAGCTCGAGCTTGTTCCCGAGTCCTTCCGATTCGCCGCTGCCTCAATCAATAATGATACTGGCGCTTATTCCATCTTGACCATCTTCATCCAAGCCAAAGACGGCCTCGCAGGCGGACAACAGGATGATCTGCAGGCGAACTGGACAAGTCAATGGTCCAAGTCAAAAGGTTATGGTGTCCCGCCCATCCCGGACTCGTATACTGCAAGCATCATTTTCAACAATGCACTGATCGACAAGCTGGTCAAGAAGGCGATATCGAGCCCCCTCTCGATTGACAAAGACGTTCCGAAGATTTCTACGGACACATGGGGCATCAAGTGGAACCCTAACACACGCCAGACGTTCCACATGGATGAAATATTTGAAACCATGAACCACACGTTGTACAGGATTGAGAAAGAAGTGAACGTGGACCTTGATTCGGCGGATCATAAATTGACTTTGACCATTGGTCAAAATGTACGCCCTGTTTGCTTGTCATGCCATCTACAGTATTGTGTGCTGATGCGCGATGCAGGATGATCCAAGTGCCGTGAGCAGTGCATTGCTCGACTGGGGATTTAGCTTTACAGCGGACTAGAGCGTCACACCCAGTGGCGGTAGCCCAGCCTGGGGGACGCTAGGCGTAACGAACAAGCTGAACAAAAAGAAGCTCTTCAACAACGACAAATTGGCAAATTACGAAGTGAACTTGGATGCCGGTTTCACAAGCAGCGACTGGGACACACCCAGTTACAAGGTACATGGCCACATCGCTGGCTGGTACACTTTCCAGGAGTTTTTAATGAACAAAATTGGAGGAATCCAGCCAAAACTACCGTCGTTCTCTCTCCTGCTGTTTGACATCAAGTTTTTCATGCTCACGAACCTTCTCCTTCCCAATCAGCATGTGATCGAGTTTGCAAAGGATCTGGGTGCACGCTTTCCCCGGGACCTTTACCTTGTCGGCCAGGTCACGAAGGCTTCTGAGGTCTAAGCGCGCCTGGCGACGAGCGCCGTCTTAGCCACTGAGTTTTTCGGTACAACGTAAGTGTTGCGATAATAATTTCCCTTGTCGCACTCGAGCATTGAACCTGTGTTGTCACAGCGAAAGCCCTCCAGCTGCCAACTAGGCAGTCGGGTAGACTTCACCTGTTTCACCGCTTTCATTATCCTCTCTATATCCTCAGCTCCGCCCCAAATGTGCAATTACTCTGTCTATCTTATAACATCCTCAACGTTTTTCACTCCTCGGAACTCCTGATATCACACTTATGTACTTCTTCTCAAATACGACTCAATTGAGCTTCACGTTTTGTATTGATTTACATATTGCATCAGTTGTCTAAGCTATTCTATCACATACTTTTCCCCATCGTATCATTACAATCCCAAAGTGTGATATTTTCGATCTTGAAGGAACGCAACGAAAGGATTATCATTCTTATGTACCCACTACGCATGTTCTAAGAGACGGTGTTGCTTTCTAGTACTAACTCCTGGCATTTATTCAGGTACTCCCCTATAGTAGCCAAAGCCATACAGCTGGCTTCCATCACAGAGACCCAGCGATCCTCGTAGCTCTTGATGTTAGACTCGATCCACCCATCACCAATGGAGTGGAAGTAAAAAGTCAGGATCGGGGCGTAAGGCGTGCCACCGTTGCGTTGGGCACGTGCATCATAATGATCTGTGGAGTTGTTGAGGTTGGAGGCGAGTGTGTGTGCAGCCGATTGTCCTCTCGCGTACCAAATCTATGAATCGTGATTCGTGATGTGGAGTTCTCCATCGTTGGAGACACAGTTTTGTCTAAACAAGCCATCAGTAAATTTCATTTCTCCATAAAAGTTGTTCAGACATACCACAAGGCCTCGAGAGGCAGGTTTATTCATTTTGAAGGGCCATGGGAGGCAAAGCTTCCTGCGAGAAATGATCGTTATGGAAGACCTGAGAACCTTAATTGTTATTCGACGAGAAATAATCGCGTATAGGCTTAGGTGTTATGGACGAATAGACTCGAACCGGTCGCCTTGGAAGCTGACTCCGACGCGCACACGAGCTAATAAGTAAAGAATGAGAGAAAGAGTTTTGCTGTTTGTTGATCGCCATCATTGACAACGTCACGCAGTCACACTGAAGTTGCTTGCAATGACGAACAATTCACGCCCAGCAGAGATTCCGTGCAGCATCCACGAGGATGCTGCCGATTGTCACTCACAGAGATGTTCGACGTGTCTCAGAGGAGGGCAGGTATTACCTGTCCTAATTGTTGCGAGGCCTACGTGCTTAAATAGTATGCTGCATTCGCTTTAACCTTCTGTGTCAAAGCGAGCTGATCTTCTACCTCCTTTCAGAAAACCCTGTAGGCTGGAAAAATATCTAAAACAGCTTTAATAAGACAAGTCAAGTTTAAATCTTAGACGTGTTGACTAACTTGTGTAGATAATGGATCATCACCTCCTATAGACACCATCTATTTTGGCACAGTCTGGCACACATAGTCAATTATAATCTATGGCATATTCTTCTTTTTTCTCTGTAAAAATGAGCAATGCAGCACTCGGTATCCTGAGGTTTGACATTCGTACTCCGTGAAAAATTAACAGTACTTCAAGCCGTCCATCCAAACTTAACATATTTTTTAAAGGCGAAACATACTAAATCAAGATTGTTCTGGCCTATAGCTTCTAGTATATAAAGCCCATACTTCCCCGGACTCAGTCCTCCTTACCACACCATGCAGCCCCTAGCCGCTCTTATCTTCACTGCTCTCGTCGCTCTCAGCTCCGTTTGCGCCACGCCAGGGGTGGAGGACTGGTCCCTGGCTCCACGTGCAGATGAATTCTACTTCGACTATACAGGTATCACTGGACCTTTAGGTTGGACCAGGAAGACGGAGAACCCTCTCTGTTCTACTGGCAGGCACCAATCCCCCATCAACATCGATAGTTCTATTGCCGTAAACTCAGAGAACGTTATCCTGTCGATGACCGACGGCACTTACAATTTCACTAACACGGGTCATACCCTGCGTGTCGACGCGCCAGGCATCTTCTCGCTGGGAAGTAAGAATTACCAGCTTGCACAATTCCACTTCCACACTCCATCTGAGCACCACATTGGCGGCGAGTTCTACTCGATGGAGATGCACATGGTGTTCCAAACAACTGGTGCGAAGGCTGATGATCCCTGTAGGCATTCATTTATTCTCCTTCGAGTTTGTTGTTACACGTACTTATTCTCACATTTCTCAGACAATCTTGTCATTGGTATTCTCTTTGACGTTTCCGCCACTGAAACGACGGAGCTCCTCGATGCTCTCGCAACAAATATTCCTGTCAACCCGAGTGATGTAGTCCAAACCGAAACACTAATTTTTGGGCCCTTGATCAATCAGATCCAGACGCAAGGTCTCTACACCTATCAAGGCTCGCTCACAACACCGCCCTGCACAGAAGGATTCACTTGGCTCTTGTCGAAAACAGTGATGCCCGTCGATGTCGCCACGTTCCAAGCATTTAAGACTGTCATGAAGTTCAACAGCAGATACACCCAGAACACTCCTGGCCAGGAAAATCTTATCACCTTCGCGAAGGACAATTACCCATAGTCTTCCTTGTAAGTCGTTTAAGCATATGTGTTCTAACGTTGTCCTTATCTGTGTTCTTAGTTCTCTAGAATGTCTTTCTTGCGCAAGATACATTAAATGTTTAAACAATATACGTGTAGATTTTTGCTTTTGAATGTCATTGAATCATGGTCCATTGATCTGGCATTTGCCTGAATTTATTTTCCTCCTCTTCCTATAATGCACTTTGAAACAGGGGACTAGTCCACGACAAGTATGTAATATTCAAACAATTGTTCAATGCCTCATTCATCGGACATGGGCAGATACATGTGTCACTTTCGTGGTGTAATATTAAGGCCAATGACTGGATCTTGAAATTCGGCTGTCACTTGCCGTTTCTCTAAGCCATCATGATGTTAATAAGTGTCAGTCTCATACTTACTAGATCTAGAAGTATAAGGGTGCTCGATTCCGGTGCTCACTTTCTCGAATCTCGATGCATGTGTTTTCATCATGACGTTAAGGTAAGCCCCCATTTTATGGGAATCATAAGCACAAGGTTGGATGCGAATACACCGCACATTGTAGAACAGCTGTGCTTGATCCAATGCAGCCCCAGCCTCTCGGCGGACATCGTACGGCGCGAGGAGATGAGTCGTAAGACTGGCCGATACGGCGTACTAAAACTCACGATAGCATGGTCCAGGAGACGAATGACAAGACGGGGATCAATCATGAAACAAATCTTATGTTTCTCCAACATAGTACTCTTTGTAATTCTCACTTAAGTAGTACTTAAGGGAAAATTTTGTAATGGAATTACACACCCGCCGGGTTATCACATCTCACATTCTTACAGAGATATAAGACTACGCTACAACGTATTGATGTGCTAAGCGACAACGAGTCACGACACCTGTGGTCTCAGCTGAGTTTTTGGGTTTTGGCCAGTGTGTAATCTCGAAGGGTTCGCCCACCGCTAGGGAGGAGAGTCATGTCTGTCATCGGTACCTGGTCGACGTATGCAGCTGGGTACTGGTTAGTCGAAAGCCGGCCTGCAGGAGACGCCTTGCCGCTTAGAATATCGAAGATGGCAGTTCCACCGCTCTGGCCTGGATAACCAGCTCAAGCGACAGCGTTAACCTAAGATGATAAAAACGAGCTCTTCGCACAAGAGCATGCAGGAGAAGCACCGAGGAAGGCAACTACCCGTTTGATTTCACTTTAATGACGTGTCGTCGACTTGGCCTCCTCCAAACTGTACGATAAGGGGCTTTCAAACCGCTTCCAAAGGCCGCGATTAAATTCAGCTGATTACCAGGCCACACAATCGTTGTTCAATCGTCATGCTCTTTCTCGATTGTACCGTCGATATCACCAACAAGTATAACAGCATCAGCCGCCTTAAGCAGATGCAGCGAAGCCACCAACGCGTATTAGGCATTCGAGTTCGAGGAATGTAGGTTCTCCTTCAGCCCATTTTATAGACCGTGACTTGGGTTGGAGTCGGAGCGGTCATTTAGCCTAGCCAACCCAACTCTCCCAGCTGACCCAACTCTCCCCCACACCGACACGTCCCAAAATGGAAAATGATGGCACATAATCACGTGTAGTAGTCAATAGCAGTTCTAACGTCACACACCGTCATGCATGTCTTCTTCCTTAAATCTGAGGACTTGTAAAGCCCAGGACGAGGGAGGTTGACCTGTATACTTTTTGTCCCTATACAAACGAAGTATCGCAACAAGCTGCTGACATGCCTCGCATCGTCAGAAACGCAAGCTTGGTGACATGGCTTATCCCATCGCAGAATCCCGCGCCCGATCCCACCAGCTTTGCCACGCTTGTAACCTCACTTATCAACGAAGCTTGCGACAACAACATTGAGCCCGGCAGAGAAAAGGTACGGTTACTACAAATACGTTCAGCCCAAGAGGTGACATGGCTACTTAGTACTTAGCAGCTAGAGACGCGATACTAATTAGATGCAATCATGGCAGATATATTTTTGCGGCGACTCGCCAGGTCTGGCGCTTTTTTTTTTAGCGCATACCATCTCAGTGGAAGCTAGTGTAATCGGGTGAGTGGTTGGGTAACGTTGGATCGTGCAGTCGGCTGAACAGTAATGCCCACTGCTAAACGTCCGAATCGGTACTACCCCCAGCCTCAATTGTGTCATGAACCGCTTCCACGACAATAGTCTATTCCGAGTATCGGCCCGACCCCCGTACTACTACTTCGACTAATCTTCTGCTTTATACCCTCGTCTAGTAATATACTCTAAGACCCTCCGATACACACCCCAGCCTCTACGAAACTTACCCTCAATTAGTATCCGGACTTAAACCTTTCGCTGATGTATAAACTAACTATGTAGCTACTTTTGTACTAGATAACTCGTGGAACCAACACATAGTATTATTCACATTCTCTTCGTCTTCTAAACCTTTGCCTTTGGTTATTTTATCATTCTTTTTGATCTTTGATCTTATCCATTATCTTCGATTGTGATCCTTACAAGCTCATAAAATCAAATACACCAGAAGGTAGGATGTTTTTAGCATTTTCGGATTGCTTTATTGCCTTCGTGGAGATGGACTGAGCTGAAAGTGCATAAGGTTGCTAAGTTAATGTGCTTATCTCATCGGAGAACCTATATTTCGCTCAACTTGGCCTAGATGGGAAGAAGAGAAGTGAAAAGTTGGTTGAAGAAGTTGGAAAACTTGTCAATGTACACGCGTCATGAAACAGTTGATGCATGTGATTTTAAATACCAATTTGATTTGCAACATGTGGAATGCGTTCTGATACGTTATCATCATCTATTCTCATCTTCAGCGACCTTGTTCATCCGTCACGGCAGATTTCATATGGCACACGTCAATTTAGTCGTCTCTGTGATTTCTATCACCGTATGCACAATTTTGAGGTTCGAGTCAATGCTCAGCTTGTGGACAGGGAACGACGCCACATCAACCTGGGTTTACTGTGAACATTGATGCGAAATTACTAGGCCACTCCGTGATCGCTTGCAAGGCATTTCTGATCTTGTAACAGCACTCGAGGCTTTCTCTGCTCTGGTTCACCACACCGGCGTGACGGCAAGCCTCCTTTTGCCTGGTCGGCACAGTCGAGCGTCAGCCCTTAGGTGATCCGGGCGTTTATGTCACCCAAATAAGACGCTTGCATCTATAGCTTAATCGGCTTCCTGCATCGTGGGCGGGTCCCGATATATGCTGTCCAGATGCCAAGACAGCATCTTTGCTACAGATATGGCTCGTCAGCGTATTTGAAACAATGGGACCTTCTATTTGGGGAGTATGTCCTAGCGTTGCTCAGATTACCGATGTTCAAGCATGATCTGTGAACCCGTAGTGGGAATTAACGTCTGCATTGAACTTGAAGGCTTGTTCAACATAGGGGAATTCGATATTACCCTGAGCTTTAGGTCACGAATCGCAATCTTCTGGTAGTATCCACATACCCGTTCAGATTTTACAAAACCTTGTCTTTGTCGATGCGCCGAAGATTACAGCTGCGGTGTTTACATTAAACCCTGGGCTACCGCCTACTGACTCCAGGAAATGTGTTCGTACTATCCTTTAAAAAACATTGGTTCTCCTTTGGGCTAGCCTGGGTACACATCTCCTGCTGCCTCCCCGAACAACCCGAGCAACAGCGTCACATCAAGGTCACTCTTTCCTCATATTGTGGCGCTCGCGGTATAAAAGCATAGCATAGAAAGCAGGAAAAACCAGTTCAAGAACTTGATTGACCATGTATTTCTCTTCTCTCACTTCTGCTGTCATCCTTGCTTTCACTGTCATCGTCAAGGGCAGTCCAACTGCTGAGGTACGCCATCCTATCCTAGCGTTGCACCCAGCTGATTGAATGCAACGTTAACAGAGCCCCGTTACATACCAGACTCTGCAACAGTTCAACGAATGGCTCTCTAACACCGATGCTACCATCACCTTCGTCGGCGAGCCCATCGACAAGGCCCGCGGGGTCACCCTCGAGTCGCGCTCAGCGCTCAACACCATAGTTACCTACTGCAGCACCAGATCCGGCAACATCTGCAGTGGCACATGCACGGTCTACAACGGCGGACAAACATGCCTCAGCACTCCGGGGACTAACTGTCTCTCTGCCACCAACAACGTCGCGTTCTGTGACCGCGGAGGATGCGGTGGGAGCTGCAATAACTTTGCCAACTGTGGCACGAGGTTGGACAATAACTTTTGCTGGACCCCCGGCACAAACTCTATTGCTGTTAGCAATGCCTGAATCATAATTTCATGTGAGTTGACTTACTAACGCAACGTCCTTACACATACTGATGCATGGTGACTTGGTTTCTAGTTTCCATCTTCTGTATGAATTTCTTGTATTGCGCTGTAACACAACTGTGAGGCTTCTGCATTCGGTATCAGTAGTTCTAGCGTTTCCGAGTCAGCTCATGTATGCCGAAAGAGCGAGAATATTATAATCTTCTTGTATGACAGAGAAAACAAGGGCGATGTAAAAATTGCATAGCGTTGTCAAAGGCCTCTCACAGCGCTGGAAATTCATGCGCGGACCGTTGCGGGTTCTCTTGTCTTGCCATGACGGTGCGGAACTTTCAATTCCAGATCAATTCCAAAAGTAATTTCTTTGCTTGGCAGATAGAGCCGTCAGGTGTAGTTGCCTGTTCTTGAGGATATGTCTATGAAAAAGAAAAGAAACAATAAAATACAACAACCAAACATATTACTTTGTATTCCAGGAAAATCTCAACCTAAGCCGCCGTATGAACGGCTGGCGTCGACAGCCCCCGTCCAGAGCGCTCAAGGTTCCCATCCTGCAACTCATACGCCGGCCGATACCGCGGTTCCGGCATGCCTGACATCCTCCACACATTGAGCGGCGAAGCCGGTGTGGGCGGGGGCAACACAGAGAATGTGCTTCCTCGAGGTAATGTGTGTATAGAGGACATGTATGAGGAAAGGACGCCTGTAGGTGAGATGTCCTTTTCGGGTGAGGGCAATACTTCGTGGGTCGTCGACATCACGGAGGTGAGTGCGGTGCCAGGGCTGATGATGGAGGATGCAGAAGGTGGGGCCTTGTGAGATGCGAGAGATATCGGTTCTATGAGGAGCGCGGGGTTAGGGAATGTGTTGTATGTAGATCCGATGGATGTATAGCTACAGGGCGCGTTAGGCATCCTGGTGCGCGCGACAAGGGATTGAGATACTGACCCTTCATCATACAGACGACAGTACGGCACTTCAAGTTGTCGAAGGAATTTCCAAACGTGATTATAAGACCAGTTTATGATAGGATTTATGCGCTCGAATCTTGGCCAACCTTCATCTGTCATATTTCGATGGGAGAGAGTAGCTTTGCATCGCGTTAGTGTGGCTGAAGCGATCACGTAAAATATGCATTTACCTCCGTGTGGGTCAGTTCGGCGCGTTCCAATAAGCACCGCACTTATATGCGGAAACCGCTGTTTGTAAGCCTCGAGAGCTTTCCGCATGCCTTCTGCGCCTTTGTTTTTATTCCGTTGAGGGTTTTTAGAATCCAAATAGTTAGCAGCATCGACAGTGGTGCAAGGGCTCACACCATTGCTGGCATGTTCAGATGGTGAGAAACAACGGAATAGATCGAGGTTGTACGCCCTAGCTGCATCCTCAATGAACGATTCCAGTACCGGGAACGGCGAAGGCACGGGTATATAGAAAGCTGGTATAGGTTTCATGACTTGACCCGGGGGCAGCCGCTTGGCCAGGGCTCCAGCGTATAGATGCAAAAGGACCGTGCCTGTCAAGAGAGCGGTTCGATAAGATAACGAAATCACCGGAGAAATTGTTGCTCACAATCCTTGCCGCCGTTGAAGCTGAAAGACACAGACTCCTGCCTGTATGTATCATGTCATTCGATACCCAAGCATCGTAGACTGCCCCGACCCACCCGTGAGTATCGAGGGCCTCGTCGATGACCCCAAGTGCCTCCCTGAGCATTGGTGCCAGTGGATCATCCGAGTTTGCAAGACCGTAGACCTGCTGTGCGATGTGTTTGCAGTCCATTGAGAGCACTGCGCGAAGAATACACGATAGAGAAGAGTAAAGGACGCTTATAAGCTCACTTTTGCGTGGATCTAGTGACACGTGACCAAATTTGCGAGGATCGTCGGTAAGCAAATCAGCATCCTGTCATCGTCAACGACCACGAACGCGTACAACACACTGGTAAGCATCATAGGACGCTAAATCACTCGGAACCATGTACTGATCTACGGATTAGAAAATTCAAGCTATGGCTGCCGTTATACTTGTCACTGGAGGATCCGGATTGGTTGGAAAGGCCATCCAGCATGTTATCGATACTGAACCCATTGGATCGCGGTTTGGAAAAAAGGAGGGAGAGATTTGGATCTTTGCCAGGTCCTCTGAAGGCGATCTAAGGTGCGATCACAAATGTACTGCAGCAGTGAATATATGTTGATGCCGTATCAGGGACCCAGAACAGACGCGTTTATTGTTCGAGAAATACAAACCTACCCATGTTATCCACCTTGCAGCTCTAGGTACGTGAATAAGCTATCAAACATTGCCATATATCGACGACCCGATTTTACAGTGGGAGGATTATTCAAGAACATGAAATACAAAGTACGCCACCATGTAGCATCGCAGATCAATATCAATTTTAACTCTTCCCAACCTTCAGCTGACATTCCTGCGCGACAACATCCTAATAAACGATAATGTGCTCCACGCTTCATATACCCATCAGACCAAGAAGGTTATCTCTTGCCTCTCAACCTGCGTCTTCCCCGACAAAGTCGAATACCCCCTCGATGAGAACAAGATCCACAGTGGCCCTCCTCACGAGAGCAACTTTGGCTACGCACACGCGAAGCGCATGGTTGATGTGCAGAACCAGTGAGTGTAATATCCTACTGGTCAAAGAAACAACGCAATGCTAATATTTACATCTCCAAAAGTGCATACAAGGAAGAATTTGGTTGCAACTTTACTTCTGCCATTCCGACTAACGTCTTTGGACCCCACGACAACTTGTAAGTCTTATAACGCTATTCCTATTCTTATACCACGACGAGATGACACTTTCGAAACAGCGATCTTGATGATTCCCATGTCATCCCTGGCTTGATCCACAAATGTGTACTGGCGAAAAGTTTGTCAATCACCTCTTTACGCAACGAAACAAGCTGATAATCCTATTCCATAGAGAACGGCACTCCTTTCGTTGTCTCTGGAACCGGAAAACCGCTCCGGCAATTCATCTACTCCCATGATCTCGCCAAGCTGTTTATCTGGCAGCTGCGCGAATACGACAGCGTCGAACCTGTCATTCTCTCTGGTAAGCACCACGCTTTTGTTCCGACAGTAACACACTGGCTAAGCCTATCTACAGTTGGCGAAGATGAGGAAGTAAGCATCAAGCAAGTCGCCGATGCTATCGTCAAAGCTGTCGGTTTCGAGGGCCATTACTCCGTATGTGCCTCAATTTAATCTTGCCCTACTGGCGCTGACGCCCCGGCGGTTGTATTCGCAGTTCGACACCACTCGCGCCGATGGTCAATTCCGTAAACCCGCGTCGAACAAGAAACTGCTCAACCTAATAGGGTCCTTCGAGTTTACTCCCTTCGAGCAGGGTACGTTGCGCGTTTTCCCCTTTTAAACGTGTTTATTGTACTAATAGCTATTTTGATAGCGTTGGATACGACTGTCAAGTGGTTCCTTGAGAACTATGATAGTGCCAGGACGGGGCTGAAGAAGTAGTTGCACGATATAGATATCGTTACCATCTCCAGAGAAAGATATGGTTGATATTGTATAAATAGCGGATGAACTTCAAGTTGTGGCATATAGATGATCGATTTGCAGGATATCGATATAGAAACGATTGATTATCCTGAGCTCATAGGTTGTTCTCCACTTATCATTGGTCAAATGTGCTTCAGAACTCGGATACAGATAGAGCATGTACAATGTATATTAGTTCGTATAGGGATTTGAATTCTGAATCTATCAAACGATGACGATATGAATGCAAGTCCGTGAGCACAAATCCGTTTTTATGTAAATGTGTCAAAAAGATCTGAAATATATGACTAGGGTCGTGAGTAAGCCATGCACCGCTGAAAAATCGTGTGGGGCAGTAGAATGTTAGCTGGGCGGGTATAAAAGAAATCATATGGGAATTTTTCATGTTATCTAGTTCTGGTTCTCAACCAGACTCTTGGTAGCCTTCAAATCCTCCTGCACCATCTCTTTGACGAGGGAGTCAAAGTCGACCTTGCGTTTCCAGCCAAGAACCCGCTCAGCTTTGGCAGGATTACCAAGGAGGAGACTACAAATCTAAGTCAGGGGCGAAAAAAGAGTAACTAGGATGCATGGACATACTCGACTTCGGCGGGACGGAAGTACTGGGTGTCGACTTTGACAACGACCTTGCCATTGCTGACGTCGATAGCTTGTTCGTTTACGCCTTCACCAGACCACCTATGAGGATCATGTCCGATTAATAATCGTGCAGAAGAAGAAGAAGAAAATAAACGTACTTGAGCTGGATCCCAACCTCCTTGAAGCACTTTTCGACAAACTCGCGGACGGGGTGAGTCTCACCAGTAGCGAGCACAAAGTCTTCCGCCTTTTCCTGCTGTAACATCATCCACATGCCCTCAACGTAATCCTTTGCTAATCGACACAAGTCAGTCAATATCAATTAAAGCGTCGACAATCGATAACAAGTGAACAGCTTACCGTGTCCCCAATCACGCTGCGCGTCGATATTTCCGAGGTACAGGCATGACTGCTTTCCGCAAGAGATATCCGCAGCTGCACGCGAGATCTTCCGGGTGACGAACGTCCGTCCACGACGAGGGCTCTCGTGGTTGAACAGGATGCCATTGCACGCGTACATGCCGTATGACTCGCGGTAGTTAACGACGATCCAGTACGCGTAGAGCTTAGCGCATCCATATGGAGAACGCGGGTAGAAGGGGGTCGTCTCGCTCTGTGGAGTCTCAACGACTTTGCCGTAGAGCTCAGAGGTCGAGGCCTGGTAGAAGCGCACGTGCTTCTCCAGTCCACAAGTGCGCACGGCGTCAAGAAGGCGAAGAGTTCCTAGGCCATCGACATCGCCGGTGTATTCGGCCATCTCGAACGAGACTTTGACATGCGACTGCGCACCGAGGTTGTAGATCTCGGTCGGCTGGACTTGAGCGATGATGTAGACGAGATTGGTGCTATCGCTTAGATCTCCGTAGTGTAGCTTGAACTTGTTGGCGTCTGTGGGTAGAAGAACTTAGCTAGTTTACTCAAGCGAGAGAAATTACTACTTGCGTTCGTGCTGATCCTCGTACAGATGTTGCAGACGACCAGTGTTGAAGCTGGACGAACGACGGATGATGCCATGCACTTCATATCCCTTTGACAGGAGAAGTTCTGTCCTACAAGCACGATTAGTAGATCGTTCTACAAAATGATATTCAAACTCACAGGTAAGATCCATCCTGACCAGTGATACCTAGATATCTGACGATTTATAAAGGCAAAGATAGGATATTTCAACAAGACTGACCCGAGATGAGGGCTACCTTGCGCTTGCGATATTCCTCAGCAGAAGGAAGGTTGAGCTTTGCAAAGGCGGGCGTAATATCTGAGATGGACATGATTGTTAAGTTTCAACTCGTGTGTTGTGTTGGACGCGTTTTTAGTATTACCTAGCCATCATTTTTGCGCGGAATTGTGCCTCGGCCGACCTGCCGCTAAACTAAGACTACTACAATTAGTCATTGAAGGAAGTGGTATGGAAGCATGTATCGTCTGTCATTAGCATACAAATCCTGCAAGGATAATATCGAGGATGGACAGACCCCAGCAGAGGAGACTTTTACTTTGCGTATTCGTATTAATTTTTACCAGATCTTGCCAGGCCATCAACGCATCATAAGGCACGGGGTATACTCACCCCACAGCCAATGTTTTCTCTCAAGTTTTTCTTCCTCCTCATCAACCGGTACGGTACCATGCATGGTTTTTACTCAAATTCGAGAGAGTCACACCTTGACTCAGAGGTTTGTATTTGAACCTGAATTCATTTTATAATGATGTACATCTTACTCTACAAGTTATAGTACATTCATATCTGCAAATCCCATCTCATCCAACTACTAATCCAGATCAACATCGAAGTCAAGAAGATCACTGCGCCTCTGCTTTCTGACCTTCCCCTTGCCCGCAGCCGGATTATCGACGCCATTAGTCACCCTCTCATGGTCACTGGTTATATCCAATGAGCTCGAGTAGTCGATTAGAAGTAGAAAACACTCACCCAAAATAATCGTCGTGTTTCTTGGCGCCGCCGTACACGAGACGAGAGCTGACCGCTTCTTCAGACGCGTTGTCTCCAGCGTGAACTTTCGAGGTAACGTAAGGGTCTTTCTTGGGATCACCTCGCTTGGGATCACCTCTGCCAGGATTGCAATCCTCTTCTTTCGAGCCATAGCAGCCACGCGCCTCGAGCGAATCGCGCCTCTGCTTTCTGACCTTTCCCTTGCCCGCAGCCGGATTATCGACGCCATTGGTCACCCTCTCATGGTCACTGGATATAACCATTGAGCTCGAGTAGTCGATTAGAAGTGAAAAGCACTCACCCAAAATAATCGTCGTGTTTCTTGGCGCCGCCGTACACGAGACGAGAGCTGACCGCTTCTTCAGACGCGTTGTCTCCAGCGTGAACTTTCGAGGTAACGTAAGGGTCTTTCTTGGGATCACCTCGCTTGGGATCGCCTCTGCCAGGGTTGCAATCCTCTTCTTCGTTCTCTTCTTTCGAGCCGGAGCAGCCGCGAAATTCAAGTTCTGACGGAGTGCGCTGCGTCAACGACGGTGCGTCGCTAGAGGAGCAAGTCAGCCATCATCACTGACATAACACAATTCAACGACGTTACGGTACCTGGCATAGTCGCGGGAGTAAAGGTCATCAACATTCTCGCGGCTCACAAGTTGCTTCACTGGGACGGGAGTGGCAATAGAAAAAGTGGCAGAAAAGATGCAAGCAATGACGATGGGGGCGAAGGTGGACTTCATTGTGTGTGAAATGGAAGAGTTGGGATGTATTGAAAAGATATATTTGGGGTTTGGGATCGTTGACCAGCAATGCGATTGAAAGAGTGAGTTGACTCCGGGGCGGTTCTGGCCAGCAGAACTATGAGGAAAGTCACTGGAGGCAGCCTAGTTTTATATGTAGATTGCAGCACAATGCCGACACGGCTGCAGGTCGCTAAATTTGATTTTGATTTACTTTCTGTTGCTTCTGTTTCATCGTCATGATTCTAGATGGACGACTGATCTCATTCCATGAACCACCATGAAAAGTTCCTGGGCTTCGTAAGGCTTAGACAATACACTATAAACTTTCACCTCGACGTACCGATTTTTTGTTTGAAAACCCCATTCCCGAATTTCTTTCTTCAATTTTTACGTGAATAAGGGGAATTGAGCTTGAAGATTGCATTCCAACTGCATAGTACACGTTAAGCGGTCGCTGAGGTCGCTGATGGGCAAGCCATGTGCTAGGTACGCTTTAAGCGGCAGACCATAAGATTAACCACCAATCTGATGTGGTTAGCCAAATCTGGAAGGATTGTCGCGTTGCCACCCTGAATGTGCGCGAACTGTACTCTAATAAATGTGAGTAATTTATCACTGATGATTGGACTTTCAAATTTGAGCCTACACAAGATCCAGCGGAATTCTTTGACAGTCCCAAAATAGCTTCAGTCGAAGTGATGTACTCCTGGTCCATGGATACATCATTTTGCTGATGTTAAAGGAGTGATCATTAGGAAGCAGTGTTTGACCGCAAGCGAGCATCACAGCGTCGATTCGTACATAAACAGATTCCCGGGTTATTTACTATCGGTGTACCATGCGCCTTCTTGCGCATCATGATGGCAACGCCAAATTGAAAAATATCAAGCGCTTAGCGTACTATTACGCATCATTGTTCTTTGATATTTCTTGCGAAGTGCAGTCGAGTCGGCCTTTCGCGTTGGGTAACAAATCTTAATACTTCACCGTCTTCGAAATCATCCAACCACTGGTAGTGATCAAGTCTCTAGCGCTCGTTTCGAGGAAGCTGTGGCGCAATATCCTAGAACGTCCTTTGGTACCTAATGGTGCCTAAATGTTCAGCGTGGGCACAATATCTTTAGTCGATGGTGCAAATCTACGCCCCAGAGTTTAAACAACCAAGAAAAAGAATAATATTAAAAAACACATCGAAGTGGATACATCAAGAAACGCCCAAAGATATATCAGTGCTTTGAGGAATTAGGAATCAGTCATGACAAACCTTCATCCTTCCGAAGCCACTGGTGGATCGCTGGGGGGTGATGGAGGCTTTGCCCTCTGACCGCCGAAACCCTTGGGTATTGTGTTCTCTACATTCGAACTCTCACTCTGCGGGCCTCGCGGATTGCGAACGACTCCAGTCACAGGCGGCGTAGACGGCTTTGTTCGATCACGTTTACCCAAGAAGTTTATGGGTGGTGGTGAGGGAGACGCATTGGTTAGCGGATCCTCTGCCAAAGGGATGCTTGGTGACAAATCTGGCCCAAATATCCGCTCTCGTGCTGCCTGGTATCGTGCCTCTCGCTCTCTCAAAGTCTCTGCAGATGAGGGTGACGGAGAGGTGGTCGATTTACTGGTAGCCCCAGAGCTTGGCCTCTTCAAAATACGCATTGTAGGTTGGAATACTCCAGCAGGTGGGGGAACGACATGATTAGCGGATTTGGCGGAAGGAGCGATGATTAGCTCTGGCATGGGGTTGGGGGCCTTCGCATTTCTGTCGAGATCACACATTCATTAGCTAACGCCCTAAGAAAAGGGAACATTCTCGCACGCAACATTCCAAATGCGCTGATTGCTCTGTTCAGTCGCTAGCCCGCCATCGTCATCATCATCGTCCCAGTCATCGGGCACCTTGGTCTGCACTGGTATCTTACGTTGAGACGTAGACTGGTCGATTTCAGACACAAATTAAATTAAAAGTAAAACAAAACCCACTGGGTATTGAAACTGGTCCCACGAGGGCAACTGGGACGACGGGTTTGTGGACATCAAGTGTGCTTTAATTCCAAAGTCCTCCGCAGGAGACGCCCAAATTCGCTTTGTTATGTAATCAAGATAAGATCGCATACGATTAGATCATGTTGGGAATATTTCCATCGTCCTTACTACCACCATGCCTGCTCCCTCTGATTTCGTCCAGTACGTCGACAACAACGCCGATAACTTTATTCAAAGGCTCAGTGACGCTGTATCTATCCCAAGGTACTTTCAATTTTTTTTATAAACCTCTTCGCACCTCTCATTCTTTCCAACAGTATCAGTGGCGACCCAGTTCACCGCGATGATGTCGTGAAGATGGCCAACTGGCTCAATAACCAACTCAAATCATACGGTGTTGTGACCCAACTGGTTGACCTTGGAAAGCACGTCATGGATGGAGAGGAGCTGCCACTTCCGCCTGCCATCCTTGGCCGCATCGGAACAGATCCCAAGAAGAAGACTGTCCTCATCTACGGCCACTTTGATGTTCAGCCCGCCAATAAGTCTGACGGCTGGGATACAGACCCATTCAAATTAGTTGTTCATGAAGATGGAAGGCTTATTGGACGTGGGTCGTCTGACGACAAGGGCCCCATCTTGGGCTGGCTCAATGTTCTGCAGTATCATCACCAGACTGGTAAAGAGCTTCCTGTCAATATCCGCTTTTGCTTTGAAGGAATGGAGGAGAGTGGAAGCGAGGGTCTCGATGAACTCGTCGAGAAAGAGTCAAAGGCTGGAGGATGGTTCGATGGAGTCGATTGCGTCTGTATTGTAGGCGCCAATCTCTCACATCTATTGACACATCCTAATTACTCCCAAATTTCTAGTCGGACAACTACTGGCTGAATACCCGTACTCCGGCATTGACCTACGGACTCCGTGGTCTGGTCTATTTCAAGCTGACTATCTCTGGCCCTGCCCGCGATCTGCACTCTGGCGTCTTCGGTCGCACGGTTCATGAACCCATGACGGACCTTATTACTCTCATGAGCAAACTCGTAGATGGCCAAGGCAAGATTCTCATTCCTGGCGTGGACGAAATGGTCGAGCCTCCCACGGAAAGTGAAAAGTACGATCAATCACTTATCTTTAGCTTATGTGAAGTTCTGAATATCTTTAAAGGGCAATTTACGAACGTTTGGATTACTCCATTTCCGACGTTGAAGCCTCTGCAGGCGCGCAGATCGCTATCTCGTCCAGCAAAGTTGATGTCCTCATGGGCCGCATGCGTTACCCCAGTCTCTCGCTTCATGGAATCGAAGGCGCTTTCAGCGGCGCTGGTGCTAAGACCGTCATTCCCGCCAAAGTTTCTGGCAAATTCAGCATTCGGTGAGTCATTTCCTAATTTTTCAGATAAACCAGGGCTTATCAAATTTCAGTCTTGTCCCCCCTCAGACTCCGGAACTTGTCGAACCGCTCGTGATTTCCTACCTCAAGAATGAGTTCGCAAAACTAGGAAGCAAGAACAAGTTCTCAGTTGAGAACTTGCACGGTGGTAAGCCTTGGGTCGCAGATCACAGGCACTGGAACTTCGAGGCGGCAAAGATCGCAACCCGGGTGCGCTATCCTTGTTATTTCAAGACCTCCTTAAGATCTAATCTGACGCCATTCTTCATGTCAGGCCGTTTACAAGCAAGAACCTGACTTGACGCGCGAGGGCGGTTCGATTCCCGTTACGCTCACCTTTGCCGAGTCCCTTGGTGTTAATGTGCTCCTTCTCCCTATGGGCCGTGGAGATGACGGTGCACAGTGAGCAATCTCTTTGTTTTCAACTGCTTTAATACCGACGAGTATTTAGCTCCACCAACGAGAAGCTCGACAGGTCAAACTTCATTGAAGGGGTGAGTCAATTTGTGGTGCTTAATGTCCTAATTATCTAACTTTCATGGTAGACGAAGTTGTTGGGAACGTATTTATACGAGCTTGCTGCAATCGCCACTGCGTGAGGTGTGGTTGAAGGAAACATATAAATAACAATTGTACATATAGCCATACACGTATCACAGATTATGAACTTGGGCTGGTTGCCCAACGCGTTAAATGTGTGATACACTGTCCGATATGCTTAGGGCCTCTGTGCGGTATGAGTTTAAGCCCCAAAAGCAGAAGGCCATTTACTCAGGGGCAGTACTACTTGGGCAAGATCGGTAGGATTAAACTTTATTCGGAGGGAGGAGGAATTATGTTTTCAGGGTGATTCACTCCAGCCCAGAACATAGCTTCATGATAACACCCTGCTCCATCTCGCAAGCACAGTAGAATCACCGCCGCCATATTTCGTGTAATTGTAATTTAAAAATTCTACATGGGCGTTTATCATTCAATATGGATGTCTGGGATAGATGGACAGTACTTTTCCATTGGAAGGTATAGTACCAAGCATCAGCACCGGGGTAGAAGGTCTTTGCTACCCACTCTTTGTAGAATACAGTATCTGAATAATGTGAATGACTTATGATCGTGATTGTGGCATAACGATAGACTAACCTGTGTGAACTTTATCTGGCGAATCCTTTGCCAACTGTTTACAGTCATGAACAAGTTGCCCATAATCCTTCGATAGCGCATTAGTATTGCCATTCTCAAGAAAAACTAAAAAGTAGATACCAATATGAGGGGGGCTGTGACGATCCAAAGGTTGCGGATTCTCGTCGCACCAAGTAAACCCTCTACATCAAACAGGACTCACCTAGAGAAATCTACATCCTTCAAAGCGACAGTCATAAAATCAAAATAATTCTGGAATTCCATGCTGAGCTTCTCTTTGTCCATTGTTGAGCGGGGAGAGAAAGATCTTCTGTCAGCCTAATGTTCCTAAAATATACAACCATGTCGACTTCTTGATTGACTATAGACTTCTAGTTGTCCGGTTTCGTCTCGGGGGTCCCTTCGAATTGGATGATGGTTTTGAAGTCGGCCTTGGAGAGCCACCGAAGGCGATATCTAATCCAATTGTGCAGAAAGAATAAGTCCTGCTAAGAAAAAATAGGACCATAAAGCCCAGACAACATCTAGTCTTTTTAGATATACTTACAACCATATACCACCTGAAGTGTCCGAGAGCATCCTTAGCTTCCTCTTCCTTGGTCATAGTAAGAAGGATACAAAGACGTTGTCCTTCAGCTGCAATTTATACCATGCCGCTTTGTTGTTCGCATCTGCTAAGAATACATCGTCGAACCAGGATGTTTTCCTGTTCGCGGATATTGACATTAATTATAGAATGATGGATGAAATAGGGCTACATACTTTTTGGGTTCCGCCAGTAACATTCGCGTTCCACACATTACCGTTCCCGTTAACGTGTGTGAATAGATGAGCTACAGAAATTTTGTTAATAACATTTTTATCTACATGAAGACAAAACCTGCCTAAGTGGCCGCGCCGTCACCCTATTGTTCATTTTGGTCATTGTTAAGATATAGCTCCTATCCGCTTCACCTGAGACAGAGTGGCCGTTATCCTAGGCGTCGGCACAGGGCTGTTTCACCGGGAACATACTTGAAGTCATTGTCCAAGGTCGGTAAACATTGCTGTGTCAGACTCTGAGGTAGATACTGGAACGTGAAGGGAACTCGTTGTAAAGTGGAACGTGAATACAAATGTATGTGTTCCTCTGGGAACGCGTCGGAACCATGGCAAAACTGTTGGAACGCGTTGGAACAGGTAGATGCACGTGAACTTTGATGGGAATGAGTGGCACAGCCACTTGGAACGTGAGGAACGCGTGTAACGTGAGCTGGAACGCAAGGTACATTTTCCTGGCTTCATCCACATTCTTAGCGGTCTTGACAACCTTGATGGCGTTTACAGGATCCTGGCTGATAGCATCAATTTGGGATATGAAGGCGTGAACGCGACCACTGGGGGTGGTCGACTCTGTCGGACTCAGAGGAAGAGTCGCAATCTGGAGATGAGACATGCTGGCTCTGTAGTCGCTGGTGAATCTACGGTTTGAAATTTTTGACATTTTTAATAGAATGTCGTGGTAACAAGATGAAAGATGCCAGCTATTTGCCATGAACATAAAAATAAGATGACGAGAAGAATGAGGCGCATTTGTTAGTGGGAAATACAGTGATTCTCCGGTGATATTATTCGCCGGAGAAGGTTCAAACGATCAGCACCCTACGTAGGCAGATACCACTATCAGAAAGTGACGTATGAATACAGCGGAACTTCAAATGGATAAATACAAGTTCCCTGTCGCTGAGAAGCTCCAAAATGTTCTAGAACACACTGCGCTGGAACACGAGCTTGCTGAGTAGTACCTGATTTCGGAATGAATAGACCTATAGATTTAATTCGCAAGGCCCCGGAGATTCACACTCGTTATGTGAGAGAGCCACCTGACGATCTAATCCAAAAGTTATTCAGACCTAAGAGAAAGACGTCAGCTGAGTTAAATCATACAAGTCAAGTTACATTACACTCCATTTTTGACGGTAGACAGCTGATGTTTCTTGCATAGGGCGATTGTATCGTGAGTGTAATGAAGTCTACCCTTACATTCTAGTGCGCACGAGTCCAACCTCTAGACGCCTTGTGGAGTACTTTGACATGGCAAGTCACCAATTCACTACTAACGCCAATTGAAATAAATATATATTGACGACTGACTCCTGATGCTGTCAAGGGAGACGCACACGTGAACCTGCGAGAATGAGCCTAGTTACATTGACTCAGTGATTGAAGTAAGATTTCAAGACATGAATGCCGAGCAGACTGTTTGGAGAGGTCGATGATCGATGAAGGATGAGAGGCATGCGCTTGACACCGAATAGTTTTATCTTATCTTATCTGAGATTTGCTACTGCTGGTCACACGAGTGACAACAACTCAGCTCCCCTCCATTATATACTGTGAAGTTGTTTGCACTCTGTAATTGGAAAAATTGAATCGAAGGCTTAGACGGATTCGTTCACGTTGCCACCCGGGTCCAGCACCTGGCCCCATGACGTGCATTGGAACCTTCAGAATTACGACGTCTCCAATATTGACAGCCTACATGGTCGAAAACGTTGACAATCATGGCTAGCATGGAAATGTATGTTAGTCATTCCTTTTTGAACTCTACCTCATGATCTTATGGCCCGCAAAGAGCGTATAATCTCTGTACAATTTGACAGTCAGGAGGAAGACAGCTGAAATGTTCTACTCCATTCGCCTACATGCGTTAGCTTAAATGCCAGCCCAACTGCTGGTTTCCCAAAGACCCCAAACACTGAGCACATCTATACCAGAGCCTACATCTACATTCCAACCATGGGTTTCTCGCAATCGCTCCCCTTGTCCGAAGGTAAGTATCTTTGCTCTCAGTGACTAATACTCAACTAATATATTTTGATATGTTGCCAGATGCTCGCGATGCTATAGGCTCTGGAGGGGGAACTGCAACTGCCTCTGGACCTATAGACTGCAAGGCGCCGTGGATTGGAGGTTAACACACATCACATCATGTCTGGTCATGAAATTGACGTTCGTCCAATTCTAGGGTACAACTCATTCACAAACGAATTAAAGACCCCTAAGGCTTTGGATGAAATTAAGACCATAGTCAAGGATGCGTACAGCAAGAATAAGAAGGTCCGCGTAATTGGCTCCTGCCATTCTAGCCCTCCCACTATTATCCTTGGTATCGATAAGCCCGACGACGTTGTACTTGTTAGTCTCACCAAATACCGCGACAAAACCCTGAAGGTCGCGGCTGATGGTACTGTCACCGTTAAAGCTGGTACAAATCTGGGCCGCGATCCCAACAATCCGGATTCAACCCTTGAAAACTCATTCACCAAGATGGTCGATGATCAAGGCTGGGCTCTTCCCATAACTGGTGGCGTAAGCGTCCAGTGTGCATGTATCTTTTTTCACTTATGAAGTATTTCTTCCCCTGTGTAGATCATCCACCAAGCGTTGGGTGGTTTTACCCAGACTGGCTCTGCAGGTGGCTCCTTCACCTATAGTGTCGATGACGCCATTGTAGCTTTGAAGGTTATTACTGGAACTGGTGACGAAAAGACATTCAATAGAGGCGAAGACGGCTTTTACGCGGGAGGTATATCGATGGGCTTATTTGGCATCGTCACGGATATTACGCTCAAGCTTGAGAAGAGCTACTACGTCGATGGCGCCCAGACAGGATATGATGCAACAGTGGGCGGACAATACCCTCCGCCCGTTGATATCTTTGGAAAGTCTAGTACGCTTCCGGATCTCCCCACGTTCTTGAGCGACGCTAAAAATGTGTATAACCGTTTGGTGAGCTGCCACTCCATACGTTCTTGCTTAATGATGCCATCTAAATGACTTGGAAGTTCTGGTATCCTCAGAAGGACCTCAACCGTCTGCAGGTCTGGCGAGGCACTCGCACCCCGAAAACCACACCTGTACCCTACCAAGAAGTTCCTACGTACGTATAGCATTGTTTTAGATCCTATGGCGGTGAGCTTGACTTAATTCTCACAGGTTAATGCAACCAGCTGCGAAAGGCGTTCTCGCATTTGCATGGCAAGCGATCCTAGCCGGGGCTACCGATTTTGACCCTCTCATTGCCGCGTTTCTCAATCCATTTGCACCGCTGGGCGAAGCCAAATTTGTCGACGTCTGGTACAAAGCTTTACCAGCGGAGAACGCAATTAGCGACCTGATCCTTCCAACCTGTTTTACCGAGTTGTGGATCGATATTAAGGACACCACCAGTGAGCCAATTGAACTGTGGCACTTCTATTATACTGATGAATTTCTGACCGGTTCTCAGAGGCGATGGAGGCTATTACAGATCTTTTTAAGAATGACAAGACGGCCGTTGGCAACTTGCCTCTTGAGATGTACTCGGGGAAGAAAAGTGATTTCTGGCTTTCCCCAGCGTACACTGGCAACAAGATCCGTCTCGATGTTCTCTTCCATCAGTACAACACCAAAGCAGGGAACTTGGAGCCACCGTTCGATTACTACCCACCAGAACAGTTCTTCAAGAAGTACTGGGATGCTCTCGACGCCAAGGGAGTTTCTTACAATGCTCACTGGGGGAAATATCGACCCGATAAGCAGTACACTGCTGCCGAGTTGAAGCAACATTACCCAAAGTATGACGAATGGCTTAAACTTCGAGAGCAGTACGACCCGCGCCAGATCTTCGTCTCCCCTCACTGGGCGAAGCAGCTGGCTATTCCTCCCCCTGCATCTCACAAATAACTGAGGAATTAGTTAAGGCATTGATAGCATCGTCCTCCTGTACTACATAATGCCAAAGCGCGCTTCGTCATTTGTATAGCTCATATACTCGTTTCGAAATCTACCTGAATTTTTCCGTTGTTTGCTGTGGGATATTCGATGATGCCTAGAGTTCCTGCAAGGCGTCCCAAGGCTGGCCAAAACTTCCTCCGGGTCCGGTGGGGCTCCCGTTGCTGGGATATGTGCTGCAAGTCCCATTGACTGTGAGTGTTCTCAATGGTCGTTGTAATGGCCGGCAGTAGATGCTATCTTTTTTCCCTGACAGCATCTTGCAACGTACTTCAGACGCTTCCATTCACAGCCGGCCTAAGGTCTTTGTAAACCAAGAAAAGCCTGAAGGTAATCATCGCCATCTTATGAAACAATTTGCTGCAGTGAGTATTTAGCCGATTGTTTGCGATTTATCGCCCAACTGACAGAGTGAATGCATCGATAGGCTACTTTCGAGACGGTGAGAGAGAGATAAATAACTACTTTTGTGAGGCCCTCCTTCAACTTCTGTAATTTTTCAGACGGGATCTTCACTACACACGTTCGCCCTCGCATGTATTCGCTATCCCAAATGGATAGTTACTGCTCAGGAGGAGATACATAAGGTCTTGGGGCCTGATTTTACCCTCGTTCAAAGATCACCCTCACTTGCCCTACCTAGTCTTAGGGTAATTTCCTACCAGCAATGAACTGATGCATGTTTAGAAACCCTTCAGTGGCGACCTTCAAGTATGCATCTACCGTGCTGTTGCGAAGTCATTTTCAATGTAACCCATATGCTAACGATATGATCGAGTACATGGGCCAGGAGTATATTATTCCACAGGGCAGCGTCATCTTTGCAGTGGCCTGGTGATTTTTTAAATTAACACCGTTCTACTTGGTCCTTGTTTGTAACTCAACCTCGTTATATCATCGCGATTGAACACGATCCTTCGAGGTATGATGAACACGACCGGTTCATGCCTGAACGATTCCTCGACGAGCATGGGCAACCAATACCAAATTATGAGACGAGAGCCTTCGGATTTGGTCGGCGCGGTCAGTGGATGTCTCAATCCATTGACTCTTGCATTTTCATTTACGTTACATGTACAGTTTGTCCCAGTTCTCCTTTCACCCGAGCGATCTCCTTGGATCGACATTGCTATGCTCTGGACATTCAACATTCGCGGATCTGATGAACCTGATACCGAGACTGGATTGCCTTTCATTTATACCGATAGTGATCCAGCGTTGAAAGGAAGGGTAAGCAGACATACCAGTCGAATTTTACATCAGTCGTCGTTCGATCAATAGCTAGCTTGCCTTCTAAAAATATTGTGATCCTCTGAATGCCAACTTCAAGAAGTAAGTACTGTCGACTTCAAGAATCAGCTGTTGATCAGCTGAAGAGTCATTTTGGTGTTGTTACTATACAAACTCAAGGAGCCTGAGCGCTGAAGCTTCAAGAGAAGGCTTGAACTTTCCCCTTGATCTTAAATACGCGTGTGGAGGAATTTTTGCGTGTGACTATTGGAGTCGCGCCGCAAACGCCCTAAAGAACAGTTGGATTTCGAACACCATGGTTTGTTTGTTATACTATATCTGAATCGTCAAAGCCTTTTCTAAACATTACATAAGTAAACTATAACTTGCGCATCAACTTGAACTTGCACCTCGACTTATACCACACTTCATCCGTCCCAGAACTTGTTAAATTTTGCCGCCAGCATGGCCCATTGAATCATGGCTTTTTTTACCATTGCCTTGGCTGACTATGATTATTTTCAGTGGGAAAAAATGATCCACCTGGGTAAGATTTTGAGATTATTCACACGCCGAATGGTTGGTTGGTAATAGCACTGACTTATGGTTTAGTTCGAAGTTTTGCCAAACGCTCTCAAAATTTCCAAAGACATCAGCACAAGTATTGACGATCCAGTATTCTAGAAAACGGCTGAACCCTGTGAGAAAAACACGGGAAGTCTCCAACAAAATGGGGAATGATGAGTGCCTCCAACTGTCTGTGATTGCCTAAAGTTCAGCATTGCGGATATCCCATGATCTATCAAGGGCTCTTCTTTTACTCCTGATCCTCATGACCTGATCTTATGGCGATGTTTTATACCAACATGTAGGTCAACGTCAACGTCAACTTAATACAACCCTCTTTCACAGACGTCCAAACAGCTGCCACCCAATGATATCTATTGTTATTTCTCTCGCTCTCCCAGCTGTCATATTTCTCCTCGTAAATGTGTATCACTCGAGGCGCTCCAGGACTGGCCAAAGGCTTCCTCCAGGTCCAGTAGGGTTGCCGTTGCTGGGGAATGTCTTGCAAGTCCCATTGACGGTAAGTTTTCCTTTTGTATTGGATGGATTATAGTACTCTAAGATCTTCTTCCGTGATAGCATCTAGCAACATACTTTAGACGTCTAATTGAACAGTATGGAGGTCTGGTATCATTGAACCTTGCTGGAACAGTAAGCTTTTACGCTTGCAGTGATTAACAATACCCATACCCATCGCTTTCCCCAGCCTGTGATTTTGATTGGTGATTTCAAGATAGCCACGGAGCTCTTAGACAAACATTCTTACAAACACTCCTCACGTCCTATACTTTACTACATGGCAAGTGTCTCTTATGAGTCTAAAGATCAAGACATCATAACGTACAAAACTACAGCGCCGTCATGTCGATCCCGAGGATCACTTCTGGGCACTTGCAAAAGAGGGCAGTGTACACTTTATAGGGCGTAAATTGACCACAGAAATCATGTCGACAGTGCGGGCGGGAAAGACAGAACTACTGCAAGAGTTTGAAGCCTTGCTTAATGTACAATTGCTCCTCAATGATGGTGGGATCGACTGGTTCCATCATATTGAACGGTGTGTACCTTCTAGTTTCAATTCACATGACTTGAGCAGTTACTTTGCCTTGCTAGTGTCGCAGCAAGTACAGTGTTGACTGCCGGGTTCGGCATGCATTGTCCGACAGGTGACGAACCAGACCTCAAGGAAATGCTTTACGTGAGCACAAACAACTCATTTGAGCCCAGGAAAAAGAGACAAGGCCATTCTGATGTTTTCAACATAGATACTTACCGAAGTGGCGCAAATGGCGACCCCTAACGCGACTATCGTCAATGCTTTCCCGTTTCTGGATCTCATCCCCTGGAGGATGCCTTGGCAGACTCGAGCAAAGGCTATTCGGGAACGACACGATGCTCTTTATGAGAAGCTTATAGAGGAGGCTATCAATGGCAAAGCATCCGACATGAATACGTTCGTTAGATATGATTTTTTTATTACTTCAAAAGCCGTTTAATGATATTCACAGCTGGGCCGCGGTCTTTACAAACAGGGATAAAGCTGAAGGGGATCAGCGCCATCTTATGAAGCAATTTGCAGGAGTGAGCATGCAGTCAAGTGTTTGCTATGTGTGGTCCAACTCACGGAGTTTATCAATTCCTAGGCTGCTATCGAGACGGTGAGAAAAACAGGTCAACATCTTGATTATCTCCTCCATTAAACTATAACCCTTCAGACCGCAACTTCACTCAAAACCTTCATCCTCGCATGCATCCGCTATCCCGAATGGATACCTAGTGCTCAGAAGGAGATAGACAAGGTTGTAGGACCCGATCGCGTACCATCATTCAAGGATCGGCCTCACTTGCCTTACGTAGAGGCCATTGTTCGTGGTGCGTCCTTGAGGAGATTTACTAATGACGGATTGATCCAACGCAGCTGCTCCTTAGAAACCCTTCGATGGCGCCCGGCAGGTATGTATCGTGTCATAATTATCCATATCTGCAAATCCTTCAATATGTCATCGCAGTCCGCTTTGGCTTGCCACACGTATCTACCGATAACGACGTGATTGAGTATCGGGGCCAAGAGTATTTCATCCCAAAGGGTAGCATCGTCTTTCCTGTGACATGGTGAGTTACCAAAGTTAACATTGTTGTTTTGGTTCTTGTTTGTGACTGCAATCTAACGAGTCAGGGCGATTGAACATGATCCTTCAAAGTATGACGATCACGATAGGTTCATGCCTGAGCGATTCCTTGACAAGGAGGGGAAACTAAAACCAAGTTATGAGACGAGCGCCTTCGGATTTGGTCGGCGCAGTCAGTATTATATTACACCAAATTAATTACGGCTAACTCATGCATGTACAGTTTGTCCCGGTTCTCCTTTTGCTGAGCGAACTCTCTGGATCGATATCGCCATGATGCTCTGGACATTCAGCATCCGCGGGTCCAATAAGCCTGATCCCAAGGCAGGAGTACCTTTCATTTACGACGATGGTGATGCAGCGTTTGAGGGAAAGGTAAACTGTTGTATTTGAAAAAGCTGAGCAGAGTTATAATACTGTTTCTAGATCACAAATGCGCCCTTCCAGTTCCCTGCCGTCTTCGAG
Source organism: Tephrocybe sp. 9980TJB (assembly GCA_018220975.1). NCBI lineage: Eukaryota > Fungi > Basidiomycota > Agaricomycetes > Agaricales > Lyophyllaceae > Tephrocybe > Tephrocybe sp. 9980TJB. The sequence continues at coordinate 52,887 of JABAJU010000079.1, forward strand.
CCTCGTTCCCTTCAACGGGCTGAGATAGCTAGAAGAGAGTGGGCAGAGTGCGAGAAGGATCTAAGCGTCCTTCTACCTGCCTCGAAGGACTAACAACTTGAAACGTGTATGTTTGGTTAACCAATTGCCACTGTGTTACGTATCGAAATTATAGCGATCATTTGCTCACGGCGGAGTAAACTGGCAGTGGCCTTATCAGTTTAGCTCCTCCATGCACTTACATGCATGCTGATACTCTCCGATCATCTCCAGTTCCTATCTGAGAATTCTTCCCTCACCCTCAGTCGCCTTAGGAACCAACCCAAAAGGGAATGTGTGAGAAACATGCCATTGTCAGGGATATACATTCTCCCTCAGGCTCTTCGAATTCTGATCTTTTTGCGACATTTCTTCTCTCTGACATGTTCTTGTGATCATTGTCTGTGAGATACGTCTATGTAAATCAACCCTACGGCCCCCTGAATGGAGCCACCGCCTGTCTCTTTGCCTCCCATAAGTGGGCTTGACTCTTGGAGCCAATGCTAATTATCGTCGACTTCCTCGCTTTTGTAGCATTTATATATCTGCTGGTATTGACCGCGAGGCATTCCAGAGCTGGCCAAAGACTTCCTCCGGGTCCGGTAGGACTCCCGTTGCTGGGGAATGTGCTGCAAGTCCCATTGACCGTGAGTGTTCTCGATTGTCGTTGTAATGGCTGGCAGTAGATGTCATCTTTTTCCCTGAAAGCATCTTGCAACGTACTTCAGACGCTTGATCGATCAGTATGGGGGCCTAGTATCATTGAACCTCGCTGGATTTGTGAGGATTTGCGTCGTTCAATGTTAAGACAGTGTTGAATGACTGACAAGCGTTGTTTACTCCCAGTCGGTGATCTTGATTGGCGATCTCTCGTTAGCCAAAGAACTCCTAGACAAGCACTCTATCAAACACTCATCACGACCTGTATTTTACTACATAGTAAGTCAGAGCCAGAGTCTATTAACTCTACACCATCCATGTGAATGCGACGTTAACATGGTAAACTATAGAGCCACCATGTGGACCCCGAGGAACGCTTATGGGGACTTTCAAGAGAGGGCGGGGCGCATATTCTCGCTCGTAAATTGACTGCCCAAGTCATGTCTGATGTGCGCGCTGGGAAGACAGAACTGCTTCAAGAATTTGAAGCATTGCTCAACGTACAGCTCCTGCTTGACGACGGTGGGAAGAAGTGGTTCCACCACATTGAACGGTATGTGATTTCTACTGAATCCGAATGTGCAAGATCTCTTACTTAGAAGTGGGTAACCTCATCGTAATTTGGATAGCCTAGCAGCAAGTACGATGCTCACGGCTGGATTTGGGATGCATTGTCCTACGGGTGAGGAACCGGACCTTAAAGAGTTGCTTGAGGTGAGTTCCATCCAACAAATTCATTCGCTGGTAGTCCGAGGACGAGTAATAGTACAATGGCTGATGGTTTGAGCATAGGTACTTGCTGAAGTAGTTGTATTGGGGACTCCCAACGCAGCCATCGTCAATGCTTTCCCATTTCTCGATCTGATTCCCTGGGAGATGCCATGGCAAACTCGCGCAAAGGCCTATCGGAAACGAAATGATGCTCTATATGAGAAACTCATTGAGGAAGCTATTCATGGCAAAGCATCCGAGATGAACACGTACGTTCAAGTTTGACATACTTCTTAATCCTCCAAGACGATGGTTGATGTATGTATTCCAAATTCTGTTACAGCTGGGCTCAGGTCTTCGTGAATACAGAGAAAGATGGTGATCAGCGACATCTTATGAGCCAATTTGCGGCGGTGAGTATATGATCAGTTTGTAGGCTCCAGCCTAACTCACGAACGTTCCGTATTCTAGGCCGCTGTTGAGACAGTAAGAAAGCTTTAGACGCTGTTGTTATATTCTTCAACCAAGTATGAATTTTCAGACAGCATCGACGCTCCACACCTACATCCTCGCGTGTATTCGCTATCCGGAATGGACGCTCGCTGCTCAGAAGGAGATCGATGAGGTTGTAGGGCCCGATCGCTTACCTTCCTTCAAGGACCGGCCTCACTTGCCCTACCTAGAGGCCGTGGTACGTGGTGCGTCTTCACGGAGAATGATCTCCACCAGCAAGGGGCTGATACTTCTGAAGAAACCCTTCGATGGCGACCCGCAGGTATGTACCTACCGTACTATGTTATTCAGCGAATTCAACTCGGAGCCTTGCTTAACGTGACCGCGCAGCTCGCTTTGGCGTACCACATCTATCTACTGCTAACGACGTGATTGAGTATCGGGGACAGGAGTATTTCATTTCAGAGGGAAGCCTCATCTTTCCTGTGACGTGGTGAGTGTCCAAAGTTCAAACTATTGTCCTAGTTTGCGTTCTTGATTCTGCGATCTCTGCATTGACATCAGGGCGATCGAACATGATCCTTCAAAATATGATGGCCACGATCGATTCATGCCTGAACGATTCCTTGATGAGCAGGGGAAGTTAAAACTGAATTACGAGACGAGTGCTTTTGGATTTGGTCGGCGCAGTCAGTTACATTTGCGTCATTTATCGACTCTTATACTAATACTATCCATTAACTTCACGCCACATGTACAGTTTGTCCAGGTTCTCCATTCGCCGAGCGATCTCTCTGGATCGATATCGCCATGATGCTATGGACATTCAACATCCGTGGGTCCAAAGAGCCCGATCCGAAGACTGGGCTGCCTTTCGTTTATGATGATAGCGATGCAGCGTTCAAAGGAACTGTAAGCAAGCTAATTGTCTCTCAACTGCCGGGGCGTTGAGCAGCTTGAACTTTCTTTGTAGCTCACAAATGCGCCGTTTGAGTTTCCAGCAGTCTTTGAACCTCGCTCTCCTCGTAGGGCAGAGGTGGCTAGAAGAGAGTGGGCGGAGTGCGAGAAGGATTTGAATGTTTTATTACCTGCCTCGAGGAAAGGCTGACCACTTGAGACATGTACGGTAATTGTTCAATGTAGGCTTGGAGTTATATTACGCTTTTCCAGTGGAGCATGTGGCGAGATTTATCCAAACTTTAAAGGACTCTAAAATTCCCTAGATTTACAACGAAAGAATAAGTTTTCCATGTAGTATACGAACAATTATCATGAGTAAGGTGCGAATGAATTATATAAAATGTCCTTTAAGTGTATACCACTGTGCACCTCTGGCCCCCTCCCGACTTCAAGTATAATAAAGCTATTGCCCACGCAGCCGTCAGTTCTTCCGAAGCATAGACGAAGACAATCTTTGGAAAGTAACGACTATCTAAAGAAGACCTCGCTTTCGCCAAATGGGATTTGAGATAATCGCCTCTCATATCTTGCTCTGCTGCGTCAGAACGGCCATCGCCTCCCTGATCTTTGTGCTCATCGCATCGGGGTCTTCTAAAAGGCGGAGCAACTCGTTATTGTCCATTTGCAAGAACATCCCCGTTATCTTCTCCGCGCGATCAGGTTGCTCACTGTTGTATAATATAAATAATTAGAGTGAAAAATACAAATGGAAACCAGCACATACGCAGAGACACGGGGATATATCGCCTCGCCAAGTATCTGCTTGCGATCCTCAGGAGACAAGGAAAGTAGTTGCTCTGGCGTGATATTGGACGTCGAAGGCATCTTTTGTGTGACAGGTGTTGAATGAAGGGCGCTACTTTGACTGTTATAGACAGAATGGTAACGAACGCTGGGGTCGATCATGTATGAAGGGCCATGAGCATGAGGAATAGGGGGGTAGGCAACAGGAGGGCTGGGAGGGGCGTAAGGATTATAACCGTTATGGTAGCCTCGGTAGATCCCTTGATGAGTATGTCCCTGGGGGAGGTGCATGGGACTGGGGGGGTAGGGTACGACGCCAATATGGAATGGCATCAAATGCTGGCTATAGTAACCAGGATAATAATACAAGGATTGGCCTGAGAAACCAGCTTGATGCTGATGCAGATGTTGAGGTGGTAGCCGTGGATATTTGTCAGGATAATTTGAGTTAGAAGTCATTGGTGTAATTCGAACTAGAGACTCGGAGAACGTTTAGACGATTAGTAGGGTTGATCAGAATGGCTGTGGCCTCGTGCCTGTGACTAACGTGCTTGTGAAAGGATCGCGTAAGTACAATCCACACACATCAGCCAAATCCTTTGACCAGATGCAAGTCAACGTTAACGACGAAGAGCTTCAAAGTCTGAATCGGCACATGATCCACATTTTCTAGACTCTCACGGCTCTCGGCGGCATTGACCTCTGCCTTAAGGCAAGAAATAGGGTGGCAAGAGCTCCAGATGCGCCGGCATTTCCAACACACAGACCGGGCCTGAAGATAGAGATGTCAATGATTGTAGAATTTTATTTTATTTTATTTTTGCACTTAGCAAGACAATCAAGACACGTCTTTATTATTTAATTTGTTTTAGCGAACGCGTGACCGCGACGCGCTTCTTTACTTTGACCACGATGTCTGACGATGAAGGCAGGGCTACTCCCGTAATACAGGATGCTTGTTCGTTCTTCTTATTATATTTCCCTTAACAACCTCTTCAACTGACCAGTTTGCCTCAAGCTGCTAACGACACGATACGAATCCTCCTCGCCACGGACAACCATATAGGTTACAATGAACGGGATCCAATTCGTGGTCAAGACTCAATCAACACTTTCAAAGAAATACTTCAATTTGCTGTAAAAAATGATGCAAGTTGCACGTAATTGGCGTCTAGTAACGTTCTTTCTTACCCCATTCTCCAGGTCGACTTTGTTCTTCTTGCTGGTGATCTGTTTCACGAGAACAAGCCCTCAAGAGAATGCATATATCAAACTATGGCGCTATTACGAGAATACACGATGGGAAACAAACCTGTGCAAGTTGAACTGTTGAGTGACCCTGACGAAGGAAAAGCAGGTGGCTATTCGTGCGTTTTTGTCTGCATCAAGTAGGCCTGTACCTCATCGGAATCCCACAGTTTTCCCGCTATCAACTATGAGGATCCAAACTTCAACGTTGGAATCCCTGTTTTCTCCATCCACGGCAACCATGATGACCCACAGGGCGCAGGCGCCGTAAGCTCATATAAATCGTCATTTATTTCCTAACTCACTATTATCGATAGGAAGGTGCTCTTTGTGCTCTCGATGTCCTTTCTGTCTCCGGATTGATCAACTACATGGGCAAAATCGACCTTCCTATATCTGACGCCGACGCCGCAAACTCTGGAATAGCTGTTCGCCCTGTTCTCCTTCGTAAAGGCTCCACATACCTTGGTCTATATGGCGTCGGAAATGTTAAAGATCAGCGGATGCATTTTGAACTACGAAGGAACCGTGTCAGGCTGTTCATGCCCCGTGACAAGGAGAACTGGTTCAACATCCTACTCCTTCATCAGAACCGGTAGGCTTTTTCAAGTGTTTGCACCGTAATGTCTGACATTATATTATATTAGAGTCAAACATGGACCTCAAGAGTCAGTTCCTGAAGGCATGTTCGATGACAGCATCGATCTGGTCGTGTGGGGGCATGAGCACGATTGTCGGATCGTCCCTGAGCCCGTAGCAGGGAAGAACTACTACATCTCTCAACCAGGATCGTCTGTTGCAACGTCATTGGCAGACGGGGAGTCGATAGAAAAGTAGGTATCTTGATCTTGATATTGTTCGTCAATGATTAACTAACCCATTTACAGACATGTCGCTCTTCTTCAGATCCACGGGAAAGAATTTCAGATGACGCCCATCCCACTGCGAACGGTGCGGCCTTTTGTTATTGAGAGTGTTGATTTAGGTGAAGTTGCGGAAGAGGAAGGGCTTGACCTTTCAGATCAGATAGAAATATCCAAGTACCTCAAAGCAAAGGTATCCAGTAATCCACACATATTGTGACTAGGCGCCAATCAACCGTACTTGACAGGTCCATGCCTTGATCGAACAGGCAAACCAACAATGGGAGGAACGCAATGCGAAGGCAGTTGAAAACGGGGAAGAAAGCCTCAAACCGATGCTTCCACTCGTGCGACTCAAGGTAAAAACCCCCCCACTCAATCTTGTCTTTATTTATTAACCAATCCTCACCTCAATTACCTAGGTCGATACGACAGGCGTCACAGCCACCTCTAACCCAATAAGGTTCGGGCAGGACTTCCAGAATCTCATCGCGAACCCACGAGACGTGCTCGTATTCCACCGATCCAAGAAAAAGCCCACCCGCGGCGGAAAGGTCGCGATCGACCAACCGGAGCTTAGCATTGACGATCCCGAATTGAGTATATCCGAGAAGCTGTCGAAAGTCCGCGTGGCGACGTTGGTGAACGAGTATCTCGCCGCACAGGAACTGCAGTTGATTGGTGAGGGCGGTATGTCGGATGCAATCCAAATGTTTGTGGAGAAGGATGATATCCATGCGATTCAGACGTGCGTTTGCGTTCTGCATTGATATCTGTTTGTTGTTTTTTTTTTTGTGACGCTGATGGTTTGGACAGACATGTAACGAAATCACTGAAGGCTCTGATGAATAACGTGCAAGGGAATGAGGATATTGACGAGGAAGAGGTTGTAGAGATGGTATGGTAGCTTTTTCATGCCCACATTCACGCTTGCACTGATTAGAGCACGGCTTCCTCAGCTCGTCAAGGCCAAGGAACAACACGAAAAAGAGTACGCCGAGAATAAAACGAAGAAATCGGCTGCAAAGGTAAGTATCGTCTCCTCTCAGGCAGGAAGCTCCATGTCCATCATGAAACCAAATCCTGACTCTGTATCTGTACCAGAAGGGGAAGGCCCCTGCCAAGGACGACGAACAGTCGGATGACTCCATGATGATGGACATCGATAGGGGAGTTGGCGGCGGTGGTTCTGACTTTGACGATCCCGAATCAGATGCCCCGCCTCCTCCTAAGAAGAAAGCCCCCGCAAAGACAACGAAGGCACCGGCTAAGAAGGCACCGCCCAAGAAAGCGCCGGCCAAGGGACGAGGGAAAAAGGCTGTTATTGTGAGATTCGATACTTGCTTCCGATCCGTGTTCATAGCGCTATGATCTGATCTCAATTGACTGATGTCCAGAGCGATGACGATGACGATGACGAGGTAATTGAGCTGGTTGACGATGACGATGACGATCAAGAGGAGGAGGTCGCGCCCAAACCGACGAAACGAACAAATCGCGCTGCTGTCCTAAGGTTCGATTTGGTCCCTGCTACGTTGCCAAAGCCCGAAGCTAAGTATACTGACTGCTTCTGATACAGTCAACCGACGAAAAAGGCCCCAGCTAAGAAGAAAGCGACGCCTGCTCCTGCCGCTGGACGCTCATCGAGAGCAGCGGCGACTAAAGCTAGGGGGAAAATGGTGGTATGTCTGTCACTGGACACGATGCGCGATTCTTCTGCTGACCTTTTGAGCTTTATAGGTTAGCGAGGACGATAGCGATTGATTCCAGGAAGATCGCGCCTCTAGATATTGTATCTTATTCAAGTTCTAATGATGGCAGTTGCCGCACAGTGGTCTCATCGATTGCTAATGAAATTATGACTACTGACTTCTTATACCCCGCAACCACGCTACAAGGCCACGGTGCCCTGATATGGATATGCGCTGCCATATCAGTATGCCAGTGGATCCGCCTTGCAAGCCACAACGTAACAACTGTAATGCAGTTTTTGTTGCCAACCCGAGCTCAAGCATTGGATATTTGACAACTGCACACTACATATTTCAATATCTAAATTAAACAAAATATTTACTAAGGGAGTGAGAACAAGTGCTTAATACATACTTAAGTAGAGAGAGAAATAATAAAAGTAAGTAATTTATAAATAGGCGAGGCATTGCTGACAAATGACAGATTTTAGTATTTGATTGAGTACATGGACATGGTTTCATCATTCAGGCCAACCTCTTGAGAATTGCCAGTTTATACTCAGTGGGCGTGGTGTCTGGACACAGATACTAAAGGCAGAGGAGGTTGTACTTTCAAGTCCGAATCTGAACCCACGTCCAGGTATCAAGATCCTCTCGTGGTGATTCGCGTCCTGGGTTTCCTTCTGAAGGGCTTTTGGGACCATGAAGATCCTTATCTAGTAACTACACCGTATACCCGTTCACATATGGAGATCATGTCATGTCTTGCCAAAAAGGATGACAACGGGGTCTACAGTGCCCTCCTTGAGCTCCGTCGCATGTATCGTGATCTTCTCTTTCTTGTGTGAGTTGCACGATTATCGACCAATATTTTCTAAATGCGCTTATCAAACATCTAGTTCGTTCAAACACAGGACCTAGACCCACACTATCACAACACCCCTCGAGACCTTCGTTCGAAATCGCAAAAGCCAAAGTTTTGCAAGAACTAGGGAAGGCTCCCAGGAAAACAACAAGTGTAAGGAGACATGCATGCATTCTTTGAGCTTGTGCGGCCATTAGTTTATCTTTCTAATGTCAGGCATTGGTGCGCGATGGATACAAATGTATGATCAGTGGCCTCTATAACTGGTGGAGTTGTGAGGAATTCGACGAGGTTTATCAAGCCAACTTAGCCATAGGTAATGAGACTACAACCTACAGAGGTTGCGCAGGTCCAACTTGTAGATGATCGGAGAGGTAATGAGATGCGGCATACTGCCAGTGTATATATCACGAAAAGAAAAAAGATATTCAAGTTTCAATGACACATGATGGTCTCATCAATTGCTAATGAAATTACAAATAATGAGTACTGAGTACTGACTTCTTATACCATCGCAAACAAACTCGTCTCAGTGGTAGCGTACATCCACGTCTCGCTAACCACACTACAAGGTCACGGTGCTCCAAACATTGAGATGATCTGCGCTGCCACACCAATATGCTGGATTCGCCTTGCAAGCGACACGACAGCTATTGTCGCCAACCCGAGCTGAAGTATTGGATAGTTGATTACCGCACCCTGCAGATTTCCAAGTCAGTATCGAACAAAAAAGGATGAACACCAAGTGGACACACAGCATTCCTGGCCATATTCCAATCCTACGATGGTATACTTATTCGCCTTGCATGCACTTGCACAGTTTTCGGGAGTCACGCTGGTAAGTTGATACGACACAGGAAGGGACCGTGTGTTGCTGACGTTATCACTGGAAGTTTTGCCGACAATTAAGTATGATTTCAAGCGCTACTGGCACTACGGAACGTGGAACGTACGTGTAGCATCCACGATAATTGAACGTGCCATTACCGATCGAGGCAGGATTGGTCGGGTCGGGTACTCCATTCCAATACAAGTTCATGTATCTGCTTCCGCCACAAGCTTCAATTTTATTACCGCTGCATGGAGAGTTGCAATACGTGGAATCTGCTACGACGCTAGAGGGACTGATAGTATAATCGCAGTCTGTTGCAAGTGTCAATGGATGGATGATGAGCATACATCAAAATACCAATGAAATGAACGTACAGCATTCCTGTCCGTATTCTACGCCAGCATAATGGTATCCATTAGTTGAGCAGAACGATTGGCAGCTTTGGATAGTTAGTGAGTTTGTGGAAGAGGCTAGTGCTCCAAGTGTATGCCCCGTGGCCGCGTAATCGCTAGAGTATCAGTTGGTTCAATCGTAACAAGCATATTCGAGAGGTGACTGACGAATAACACCCTAGAGGATTGAAAGGTAGTGACGGAGGCACTTGGATGGAGACAGAACGAGCGTAATAAAGGCTGAGAAATGATGAAAATCAAGTGCTTTCGATCTGAATGCGATGTGACTGACAAAGGGCTTTGAAGTGAGTTTATGCCAGCACCATATTGCGCAGATGCAATCCCTGTGCACCCAAGCTGGCTTGCAGATAATATCCATTGGAAGCCATTCCAGACTCGTGTTTAAAGCAGAGAATGGCTCACGTGTAGAGAGTATATGAAGTACCAGCTGTGTAAGCAACAACGGTGTCGACGTAGCCGAAACTGTAAGCATTGAAATCGAAACAAGAAGAGGCAGCTGAGGAAACAGAAATGTCGTAATGATAGCCACCACCCTGCAATTACCGGATTAATTACTTGATCAACGAGAGTCAAGGAGGAATGCGGCGAACACTGTATCCAAGGTCGACGGCAGACTGGACTCCCTTAACAAGGAAAGCAAGAGAGCTAAGAATGAAGCTAGTTCGCATCTTCATCCACTCGAGGGAGAGTTGAGTTGCTGGGATGCAGCGCGCCTGTTTTATATCCTGCCTGTCAGTATGGGAAGCCGCTGAAGGATCGGGATTGCTAATACAAACCTTATTGAATGAACTTGGCGTGGATGATCATATCCGTCGTTGATTAACACGAGCAGGTGAGCGTTGGATTGCAATAATCTGCGGAAGTCGGGCACACATCGAAGGCGAAACCAAGATAATGAAAGGATTCAAATAACCTTAGAAATGCGGATGGATGTAGAGGAGCTCGCAGGCATGGCAGCAGACAACTAGGATTGTACGCCAAGCCACCATGCCTTTCAACGTCTGCGTCACACATGGCTAAGTCCATCAGAGCGAAAGACGAGAGAATGGCACTGCCAGAGCACGTCAGAAACCATCAACAGCTAGACGTCTAGGGTAATGTCAAAGACAAAAGCGGTACACGCGTAGGTTCGAGGATGAAAGGATGAAAAAATTATCAAATTGTTTACCAAAGTTGTCTTGCGTCGCGTTTGCCTTTAATCCGACTTTGAAGACAGAAACTATATATCTGAAGTGCAATCGTAACGAAAGTATGTCCTGAACACAACAAAAAGTTCGTGAAGGGGGGCTCGAATTCTTGAAGTGAGGAACGTTCTTGTAGTCACTTCACAAAGATTTGGAGCTCCAAACACTGAGTCGACTAGAATCGCCACACCAGTTGACTGGGTTTGCTTTGCACGCCATGCGACAATTATCCTCTGTGACTTTAGTTGAAGTGTGCGACAAGACGTTGCCGCACCCTAAGAACCTGGATTTCAGCAGGCGGACAAAACAAAGATCAAGAGACCTCACAGCACTCAAGCCCGTACTCAAGCCCTATTATAGTGAAGTTGTTTGATTTGCATGTGCTTGCGCATGATTCAGGAGTAGCACCTCCTGGGATATCATAGTGCGCCGGAAGAGATCGTGTGTTATTTACGTTGTCACTATAAATATTGCAGCCCAAGTAGAAATGAAGAACGAAAGGGAACTTACGTATAACAGCCTCGATATAAGAACGTTCCAGAGCCAATGGTTGGGGGATTAGTGGGGCCAGGTTTGCCATTCCAGGAGATGTTGATGCGGTTAGAACCCCCACATATCTCCTTCGCGTTTCCGCTGCAAGATACGTTGCAAGTCGTGGAATTAGCCAATACACCTGGGGGCCGGATCGAATAATCACAGTCTGTAACAACTTCAATGTCATGAAAGCAAGAATTTAATGCCCTTACATACAACATTCTCGGCCATACTCGACACCCGCGTAGGTGTAACCATTAGCCGAGCAAAAAGCCTGGCAACTTTCGACAGTCAAATTATTAGTTGCATCACTAAGCGCATTCAAAATACGCCCTCCCGCGGTGTCCCTAGAGATTAATACGCCGATATTCAATATAGATCAGCGAAAAAAGGACCATACGTATAACAGCCTTGAGGCTTGAATGGTGGCGTGACTGGAACTTGAATAGAGACTGATTGAACATTGTTGACACTGCAGGCGGAAATATTAGCACAAAGTTCTTTATTGTCCCCAATTATCAAAACTACACACAAAGGGTAACCAAGATAATTCAGGCCTGGGCCATAAACCGGAGATGCAGTGCCACTGCACGTCGCAGCGCTAAAAATCTGTGTATCAGCAATTGCGACAGATGAATGATATTTGCCTCACGTGTATAAGATGTAAGTAATACCGCTTGTTAAACCGCTGACAACGTTGACTGGCCCAATATTGACCATGTCAAATGGGAAGCAAGTAGACGCGGTAGTGGAAACGGAGATGTCGGCGCAACGACCGTAAGGATAGTTACTCTAAAATACAGTTAAACAGACATTCTATGCCAGTTTAGCAGAGATGACGTACGCAGTACCGAAAGTCTGAAGCACATCGAGCACCTGTAATCACACAGAGCACTAGAGTGGCGAAACTTGCAAACTTCAATGGGTTGCGCATGCTGTTACTAGGTTTTAGTTGGAATAGCCATCTTGTGTCTTATATATGGCGTATTTCAACTGGAGCCCCTTACTCATGATAGGAGCTAGTGTACTGAAATCAGATGTCGAAGGAGCTCGCTAAGCTACCTCGTCGGAGACATGCACAAGATGAACGCATGTATTCTTGATTCCCGCTGTTGAAGGACGGTAGGGGAAGGATCACGATGGATGAGCTCAGAGCTTGCAAAATGGAGCAAGTGTCGAGACTTCAAATACCATACCCCACATTAGAAGGCACATCTGGACTCTCAGTCTGCTCCAGAAACATCCTGTAGATGGCGTTAGATAGGTGCTTTCATTTGTTTTAGCTCGAACCGGAGAGGGGTGTGAACTGTGAGGAACTTCAGCGTATCTAGACACGTAAGCTCACTGCATATGCCTGTCAGTGGCCCCATGCGAAGAATATGAAGGGTAGTAAACTTATGACTGCGGTCTTGATTAGCCAATACCTAGAGGCGAAGTTCCCCAGATACTTCTCCATCCTCAAAGGATCAACCAATGAATGAATATTTGAATGACGGAAAGAGGATATTTCAAGGGCAGAGCACTTTGCGTGATCGAGTTAAGAATACCGATTGACAATGACGTAACGCGAGTTCGAGTACCGTAAGCATCAAGATATTGAGATATGCTATAGTTCCTTCAGAAAATACCTATATTCTGTTCACTAGGACGCAAGCGGGCCAAAGAACCTCAACTTTGCTTAAGATCATTGACGGTGAAGAGGGACAACTGTGTATTGCGGAGTTTTAATCAATCACTAATCTGAACGTGGTTGGTGGCTATCTAATCCATTTTATTCGCATTCCATCTTGAACGTTTGAACCATATGCATGGTGTGGCAATGGCATACGTGTCAACGGACAATTTAGGTGTATGTTCTTGCCATGAACCGCCCTCACGACACAAGTCTATTCCGATATCCGAACCGAGTACCGGCCCGATCCCCGTACTACTACTTCGACTAATCTTCTGCTTCATACTACTCAAGCGACGCGTAACAGGTACTTTGCGTGCGACGCGTCCGGGTCGTGAGTTCACAGCATACCCAACTTTTGCCAGACAGGATCAGCATGTCTTCTTAAATCAAGTGCGAGTCAGAGTAAATTCTTTGGCCAGCAAAGGTTTGTTTTCTTGCACTTCGTGCACAGAGCCTGGTCAGGGTCTATGGAGCTCGAGAAGTTGACGGACAGTTGAGGGATGGATGGGGGGCGCGACGCGACGCAACACAACTTGAAAAAATTGCTAACAAACACAGTGAACACTATTCTTACTCTATTGATTGCATAGCCTTCTCTCCACGAGGTCAGGCGTTCAATTCAGAGTGTAGGAAATTCAAATGTATGCCAGGCGTGTCGTGTAAGTTCCTGTACCTGTACATGTTAAGCGCGTCCATAGACGTAAATGGGCATCAATTTTCGGAGATCTCCACATCATGTGTCTACTGGGTGAATAGTGCTCAATTTTCCATACTACCATGCCTGCATTGAGCAGACATTATAGAAATCAAAAGATTCTTTTAGACCTTTAAACGTAAGTCAAATTCAGTACAGAGTGCGCTGCTTTAAAGATTCAGAATTGATCGTCCTACTAGTATGATGCTCAGGACAATCTAAAATGAAAGCTTGGGCTTGAGCAGAAAAAATCATGTTGGTTTAAAGCAACACCTGGAAAGTACGTACCAACTCATTATATCGTTCCTGTCCACTGGTACCCTCTTACCCTGCGCGTCACGTATAAAAGGTTTAAGACAGTAGGGGATCGTTTCGAGCATACCAGTCCCTTTTTCAATCACTTCCTTCCACATGTCTGTCATCATTACTCATCATGTGCATTTCCAGCTGTTCTTCTTTTCCGTCGTTTGTTCCGGCCATCCGTATATTTACCCATCGAAGCCACTAGTGTCGCCGAGCGAAGTAGATCACAATGTTTGCGTCTATGACACTTAGGAAAATCTCATGCTTTCGGTGCCATATGATCTACTTGAGGAGTCCACGAGGTACTTCGGCGTGAGCATACATTTGCCTTGTGTACTTCAGTCTGACGTTTTTGGCAGGAAGAAGCTACTCTTTGCTCATGATTCGCGATAAATAGACTACGTCAGACGCAAGTGTAGTCAAACCCTCTGACAGCCTGGTTCCCAAATATCCAACTCAGAACTATACAAGTACCAATCCCCATTTAAATATCCTGCGTGTGGAAAATCTTCGCGCGACCTCTGAAGGAAGCCCGAGGGAAGACGGAAACATCAAATCGTTCATGACCTTTGTACAACTTATAATAAACTGTCGGTCCATGCTATAAAAGAATCCCAGGCAGCCGGAAGCCGGCATCCATACTCCAAAACACTCACTATGAGCTCTCTCACTTCCTATGTTCTTATCAGCGGTCTCGTACTAGCCGTGTTATTTCGCGTCTTCTGGCGTCAACGGCGTATTTCCGTTGCTCATTTACGGGGACCAGAATCGCCTTCATTCTTTTTTGGTAAGGCAGTCCCCATACAACTTGATATCCGACTACAACTGACATTTCTTACAGGAAATCTTGAACAACTCACTGAAGGTCAAGCGGCAGAGGTTAGCCTGTAAAACGCCACGGTCTTGTTTCACCTCATTGACAGGTATTCGCACTTTTAGGCCGAATACAAATGGCAAGCCCTTTATGGAGATGTCGTCAAGATCAAGGGTCTCTTCAGCGTATGTTTTAGCTTTCGTTTTTCTTCCCGTGAACCTCTTGATCATTTCTCCAATATAGGAAGACCGCCTTCTGATATCGGACCCAAAGGCTCTTCAGTACATCTACCAGACTTCGGGCTATAACTTTCCTAAGCAGCCATCCCGCAGTGAAATGTCGCGCCTTACAAGTGGTAAGGGTATTCTGTGGGCAAGCGGTAGGTAAACGCTGGCGGTCCAATGTGATAACATTTCTGAAAGAAATCCATGTAATCTAGGTGATACTCATAAGCGACAACGAAAGATTATGTTACCAGGGTTCTCTGGACCTGAGGCAAAGTCTTACCTTCCGGTCTTCTCTGCATATGCGATAAAGGTCTGTGTGGATACTGTAGCATGGGCAACTTGCGGCTGATATATCCAAGATTGTAGAAAAATGGAAAGAGACTATCCTCATCGGCGGAGAAGAATCAAGTGTTGTAGATATGCCATCTTGGGTATCACGGGGTACTTTGGATGCTATTGGCGAAGGTGCGGTCCCCTATTTCAATCATATTGGATATCTAATCGCTAGTAATTTAGTTGCTTTTGACTATCAATTTCAAACGTTGGACAAAGGCACCCATCCGCTCGCAGCTGCGTTCAAGAAAATGCTGTATGTGGATTCATAACATTCAGAAAACCTCAGCTCAACTTCACATGAACCAGGTTTGACACTTTTGCGAAGCCAACCAAGCCTGTTATTTTTGTTCAGAATTTCATCGCAAATATACCTGGCGTTATCCGCGAACCCCTTCTCAAGTATTTGCCGGCCAAAAAGCTCGCCCATATTAGGTACACGACTCAGGTGGCTAATGACACCGCCAAAGAACTGTATGCTAAGAAATCGGAGGGAGTCGGTCACGGGAAAGACATCATGAGCATCCTTGGTACGCATTTGGTTGCATTAAATCTGATGCTATGCCTTCATATAATAATATTATGTTCAGTGAGAGCTAACTCGACCGAAAACGAGAACCTTCGTTTAACAGAAGAAGAAATTATAAGTCTTGTGCGGTGAGTCAAGCGAGCTCTTTTTTATGATTATTTTCTCACTAATTACTACCCCAGTGTCGTCATCATCGCTGGGCATGAGACGACTGCGAACACTCTCAGTTGGCTGTTGCTAGAAATCGCACGCCAACCCAACATACAGAAGAAACTCAGATCAGAAATCCGGGAAATGCGAAATACTCTTCAGTCTCGTGGTCAGTCCACATATACCGATGCGGACCTTGATTCCATGCCCTACTTGAACGCTGTTCTGAGGGTCTGTTAGAATGGCCTAGTGATTGAAGCTAAATTGAAATCATCCGTTAGGAAACCCTTCGATTTCATCCTGTGGTCGTCAACACCTTCAGGCAAGCAGACCGAAACGATGTTCTCCCTCTCTCCAAGCCCATTACTACGTTAGATGGACAAGTAATAACGGAACTGCCCATCCCAAAGGGGCTCATTCTCATTGCCTCAATTAATGGCTACAACCGGCAAGTTTGCTCATTCACTGGGACGCTAATTCTCATGACAATTCATTGTGTGTGCAGGAACAAGGAGGTCTTTGGCAACGATGCTGACATTTTCAATCCAGAGCGTTGGATCAACCGTGGATCTGGCGTCAAGACTTCCATATCTATTGGCGTGCTCGGTAATCTGTATGTGTGATCCTTGTACCGTCACTATTCGAGCTGAATGTCGTTTCTGTCTATCTCAGCTTAACCTTCTCAAGCGGTGTCCGGTGAGTTAACCTGAGTCTTACTGAGAGTTCAGGTTTCCTTATTACCAACTTAACTAGGTCATGTATTGGATGGCGATTTGCGATCACCGAGCTCCAGGCGTTCATTTTCGAGCTTATTGCCGAAATGGAGTTCTCTACCACGCCAGAATCTGAGCGGGTTCGAAAGGAATCAGCAATTGTGGTAATTCCAATAGTCGAGGGCCAAGCTGAGAAAGGGTCTCAGTTGCCATTGAGAATTCGAGTAGCCAAGGAGGAATGAGGGAAAGATGTTCGTGATCACTATCACTGATTCGTCTGTAGGTGTACATGTATTCCTTTTGACGTGAAATGTATGCTCTTTGAAACAGCATAACCTTCTGGATGCGACCTAATCACAGCATTTTTGAATGTTCATGGTACTTGTATCAAGGAAGATTAGTGTACAAGAAGGAACACAATACAAACCACGTTCTTAGTCTCGAATCAACTCTGGCATCAAAGAACTGGTAGCTCCTTTTGGGGCCTTGATTACTAAGTCTGCTTGTTGGCTAAAAGACGATGTCAACAGAATGCACGAAGAGAGATTAGAGAGGAGACATACAGTTTCATCCTTAGAAGCAGTTTGGTGTTCGCAGATTGGATCTCCGCTGCAGTCTCAATGGCCCGTGCAAAGAGGTCTGCGCGGTTGTCAGTCTTCTTCGCATACAGAATCTACATGGTATAAACATTAGACAGTGAAAAATATGTCAAAAGCGAAGAGGAAATGCAACTAACCTTATTCTGGCTGTCAACGCGCCCCTGGATCTTTCCAGACTGGATGAGCTGCACGACGTTCTTTTCCACTTCTTCAACACTCCACCCGAACGCCTTGCTCATCCGATCAAGCTTAATCGTGGCAAAAGGCTGGAAATACAGCACAACCGCGCAGTTCCGGATCTGCTCTACGATTTCATGGATGTGTGGTGCAAGGTGGATGTCGGCGAAGTGTCGTGTCTGAGTTGCAGTCAGCATCTAGCGAAGACTCATAATAGCGAGTAAAATGTACCGAGTACCGCTCGAGTAGCTCGAGAACGGTCTTAAAATTACTGCTCATGTACGCTTCAATGAGTTCACGGACGTATGGGTCCTGCTCAATGTAGGCACCAAACACGGCGTTGTCCTGAAGCTGGTTCCGGATGGCCGAGCGTGGCAAACTCGAGAGTGCACAAAGTGTACCGTATATACCAATATCACCTGCGGAGATGACCTAAAGGCACAGCCGGGTTCAGAATCAAACTACAATCACTGGAGACGTTCAACATACCGTACCAATCCAATCGCCCAACTCCTTCGCTGGCCCGATGCGAAGGAAACTGTGTGCCGCTTTCTCATAGTTTGATTGTCCGAGATGCGAAAGCGCGGTGGCGAGATCGAGCTTAGATTGCACCTGCTGTCGCTCCAACGAGCCCTTCTTTTTGCCAGTTGTCACCAAAGGAGTAGGCACACCACTGCTTCCAATATTGGGACCATTCCCGCCGTTTCCTGCGCTTGCCGTACTTTGTGAGGCTTCTAGAGCAGCCTCAGCTTTGAAAACGTAGGTAGAAAGGTGGCTGTAGCTCCTTTGTTCGAGAAGGATCTAGACTAAGGTGTTGGTTTGCATGTTATGACATGGGAGGTGATTGTACCTCAAGTACAGACAAACACATGTCCAGAACGTGTTGACTTGTAGCACAAAATTCGCGTATTTTGGCAAAGTGTTTTAAAGCGTTCGAGTATTCACCGACAGATCGATAGTAAAGTCCCAGATCTCGATGAGCCATCTATTCGATTCAGACCTCATTGAGCACGATTATGACGATACTGAACTCACCCGGATGCTTTCTTTGATCATGTTGTTTGAGTAAGTCTTTAATTCAACCTCCAATTTTGTTCTCTCTGCCTGGTTCTTTGCATTTGTTTCATCCACCCAAACCTTCTCCGGCGAGGCCAGCGACCCCAAGCTTGGAAGTGATGCAGTTAAGTCTGGTGTTGCTGCGGCGTGTTCATACGCTGCTTGGAGCGCCTGGAACAGTCCTGGATTCCGCGATTGGCAGATATATTGTGCTGCGAGTTGAAACGCTTCCGGAGCGATCGAAGGACATGTTTGTACGATGTGAATCAAGCGGTCAATAGCAGTACGTCCTATCCCAAAACTGTATCAGAATACACGTTTATAAAACAAGATTATCAAGTACCTGAATAGTTTGAGACGTAGCTTTCGACCTCGAATGGATGGGCTTCATCGACAGGAACGGTGACTCTGACAGGCTTCTGCGACCGTGAACTTGTGCCTTGATAATTATCGTCGTCTATGTCCATGTTCATGGCGCAAGTAAGGATTTGTTGATGAAGAAGCGTTGTGGCGGATGAGAGTCAGCGACAAGGAAACAGCGACCGTGATCAGACGCGCCGAAGAAGTTTCTCACACTTCCTAAATAGGCGCCCATCGAGAAGTTTGGATACTGAGCAATACACAACCGTCGTTTAAGCATCCAAATTGAGCAAGGAATAATGAAAAGGATAACGCATATCATGGGAGGAGGGGTCCAACTCCATAGCCTGACTAAAGCTACAAGTTACCGCTACTTTTCAGCAACTCGAATGACGGCCTTCGCCTTGTTTTCACCCTTCTGAACCGCAAGAATAACATCCCCGACCCTGTGCAAGCCGTCTGTAACCTCTTCAGTGTACTTGAGCTCTCCATTCGCGACCTTGACAGGAACAGTTGCGTAAAACTGATCATTGGCCCTATGCTCCATGCGAAGGACGATGAAGCCATTCATAGAAATAGACCGCTCAATAATCCTCATAAGATTCTAGTGCAGATTCAGGCACGATGTTTTCTCCGAGGAGACTTCTTACTTACACGGATAGGTGATCCACCATCATTGTAACCTATGAAAAATATCAGGATAAGATTGTTCGCAGCAATCAAAGTATTACCAGAAATCATGCCACATTCCTAGATTGATTTTAGTATTAAACGTATACAAGAGACGCAGAACACAAACGATAAAACGACCATAGACAGCGCTTGCGTCAAGTGCAGCTTCTAGAGTTTCACCTCCGACGTTATCCCAAAATCTAATACACAGACATAAGGATCAGGAGGCCATCCGAGGACGACGGACTAACACATCAATTGGCCCTTCCTTCTTTAAAACATCGGCTGTTTTAGTTTTCTTATAATTGAACACGACATCGGCGCCAAGGGACTTCATGAATTTTACTTTATCGTCAGAGCCAGCAGAAGCGATGACTTTGAGGCCGTCAAGCTTTGCCAATTGGATAACGAGCCTAGCCCGTCTGTGTTAACATCGTAACAGCACGCGCGCAAATGTGACTCACGATCCTACCGGCCCTGATATCAACGGCAGATTAGTGCAACAACACAGGTGAAGATATTCTACTTCAGCTCACCGCCTCCAGCAGTAACGAAAGCAGTTTCGCCCTGTACCAAATGAAGCAGAGTTGATACGTACAATCCTGATAAACTGACCTTCTTCGCATGCGAAAATTCCCTCCATGCCATCCATGCAGTCTTACCTGGGTTTATTTTAAATTCAGAAGGCTACTGGAAATGGTTTAAATATTTGCTTGCCCGGCATGCCGGCAACTCCGACGTAGGCAGACCACGGTAAGTTATGTTCGTTAGTAATAATGATGAGTCCTTCCGAGTCAAGATCCTTATGAATGCTGTATTCCTCGTGGGCTGCAAAGTATGCGTCAAGAACCGGGAATCTTAAAAGCAAAGCGACACACTCATGAACCCATAGACATGATCTCCTTTCTTAACTTGTGAGTTCTCTGAGCGCACGACGACGCCAACTCCGTGTCCTGTTAGGCTATTGGGGTATGAGTCATTTACGTAGGCCTTGGAACCTGTAAGCTTACGGTTCACCAAGCGTGAAAGCCGGCTGCATAACGATGGAGCTAAGATCGCTGATCGACATTTTCGAAGGAAAACGCAAGGCTTACGGTGTAAGACTCGATTTCAGCAGGCCGCATTCTGCCCCTCATGTATGGATCGATAGAAAGGAATAGCGTCTTCAAAATGAACCCGCCATGCAGAGCGACATGGTCGAGATCAATTATCTTGGTGTCATCGTAGACAATTGTTTTCCCAGGTTCCGGAAAACCTGCGAGCCTAGTCAAAAAAATGCGATGTACATGTTTCAACTCACTGACCTTCCGGGATGGAGTTGAAGATAACCCTTGCGTTCTTGACAGGAGGCATGTGGACGTATGAGACTAGAGTGTGTGCCTGAGACACCCATGGGGTCAGAGGATATATTTATATGCTGACTCAGGAAGAAGTGGCACTTTATATAAGAGTAAGCAGACGTTTCCACTGAGTGACTACGTCATCCAAATATGCTGGTATGAGAAAACAAAAACTCAATACAACCACTGCCGAGGAAATTGAATCACACTTACTGGTCTTTATGAATGACCAGTCAACCACAATATGGGATCAAGCAGTGGCTACACATACAATGTATTGTCTTCGTGTTTGGGCTCGAACTTGAGAGCATGCTGCATCAGTTGGCAGCCAAGTTGTCGTCTGAGAGTCGCTTCTGGAAATGTTTTACTAGCTGAAATCGAAATCCACTAGAAGCTCCGATGTTTGTGTTCAATCAGCAAGTTTACAAGACCTCGCTGCTGTTCAGTACAAATGTCCACAGTCCTGGTGGCATACGTAGTGGTGCAACCATTACTGCCGACGCTGACCAAGTTGTCACTAAATTAATTGCAAGAGTAACGCCACATGTGACGTGACAAGTCGCGCGCCTATATTCCGGACTTTGCCGGGATGGACTTAGGAAGGATAAGCATTAGTAAGCGCAAGCGCCTATGCCATTGCTTACAGCTGAATGAAGTTAACACTATTCCTTGAAAATGTACCATCGTCAGTCTTATCAGCCGAAGTCTCTTGAGGCCAAGGTCGTTCTTGCAATCTGGACCTCTACCGTGGACATAGTCACTCCTGACAGCCGCCGTAGAAGCAAATGCTGAACCGAACATGATTACTGATACGTGCGCATCTAGCTCGCTTCTATCTTCTATACATATGGCTCCTTCTCTCTCCCTCTTACCTCTTTTAGCACCATGCATCCTTTCTTTCTCACCATCGTATCAACACTATTTCTTGCATCGGAGTTTTGGGGAGCAATAGCTCTCCATCATGGCTCGGACGATCCAAAGTGTCCCGATGGGACCTACCCTGGCTTTGAAACCAATGTATGGCAGTACAACGTCCCCACAGCTGAATTCATAAACAAGACGGGATCCTTTTTCGAGGCTGAATGGTATGTAAGTAAATATTCTCTCCTTCTCGCCCGTTCCAGTTTCAAGATTGATCAATTGTAATAAAGCTCGGTTCAATAAAGTCCACCCATGGCAAGGACAACACCGTCGGTGCCACTCGCACCGCAGCCATCGGCAATTCGACTTTTACAGAACAACTCGTTGGGCATTACCGTTCCCCGACGCAATCTGTCATCCGATTCCACTTGCACCAGGGATCCCTCCCGTTGGGCGGCTTCAGTCTTATAGAATACACCGAAGAGTTTAGGGTAATGAGCATCTGTGCTGGGACCGCGACATACTTTAGCATGACGGCTACGTACTGCACTGAGGATGTCGTCGCCGCGTACGATTTTTACGACAAGTTCAGAAGGGGCACTGTTGGTGCTGTCGCACAGGAATTGGACGCTCCTGTTTTTGCAGGAACGTGTCCTACAGGTAAGTCACTTGTTCGTTCATGTCAAGAGAACTTCCTGCTCATGACTGCACAGTAAACTTAAGGCGTACATAAGAGGTGATAGACTCCAAGATCATCCCAGTTCCTTCCAGAATGATGCTTTAATAATCCGTACCAAGAGTGTCTTTTCTCGGCCACTTGAATTCATTCTCGTTCGTTCCCTTGACCACAAACACTCACAACAACGCAACATTACACCTTCCAAATCCCTCACGAATGGCCATTAGAATACATTCCCTGACCTGATTATCCAACCTTCGATCATTGAAATGATTCTCTCAACTATAGCCTCTATGACTCTGGCCTTGAATCCGCTGCTGGCCTCTTGCTGTTACGTTTGCGATGAAACGTGAATTAAATCGCAAATTGCGTTCCGAACAAAAACCGTTGTTCCATCAGGTCTTCTTGACTTCCTTTATGCTCTCACTCAACCAAGCTATTCTTCATAAAAGGTTCAGTAGACAGGCCAAAGCCTCGAGCCCTTAAATATCCGGTCCGTTCTACACTTTGGTTCAACTTTACCATGTTCTCTCGCTCTCTCATCCTCGGGATACTTTGTCTGCCTCTTTGCTTGGCGACGAGCCCAAAGCCTCATCATGTAGGATCGACCGAAATTGCGCATTTAGAGGACCCAGAATGCCCCGAAGGGTTTTATCCTGGCACCCAGACAAATATCTGGCAGCTCACAGTCCCCGTCGGCACCTGGATCAACATGACTGGGTCCTTCCTTGGCCAGGAGTGGTATGTAAGTTACCTCTCCCACTCGCCCTCCCTTCTTCTATTTGACTGAATCTTTCTATGTAGACTGGACCAGTAAATTCTACACACGGAAAGGACAACGTCGTTGGCACAAATCGTACCATAGATTTTCGTGGCACTGTTTTCGTTGATCGCCTCGTCGGATTTTACGAATCTCCAACCCGCTCCGTTGTACGGTTCATGCTCGGCAATGGGCCTGTGACCCTCAAGGATATTTTAACATTCGCATCATACACTGAGGAGCTCAGGTCGATAAGCATCTGTGCTGGTACAGCAACACAATATACCATGGTGGCGACCTACTGCTCTGACGAAGTCCTGCTCGCGTATGATTTTTACAACCGGTATAGAAGTACAATGGTTCAAAAGGTGGCAGACGAGTTAGGGGCGTTCATGTTTGATGGAACGTGTCCTCTGAATCAGAGTGAGTCGTCCCTATCACTGTCGTTGATATGTCTGCTAAAGCTTAATTTCTCGTTATAGATCAAGTCTAACCTGGATTTTCCGTAGTTCCTACACATCATGTAGTACTTGCTTTCTCGCTCTGTCGCCAATGAAGTTTGATATGCTTAATCATATGGGACTTTATTGTGACATCAAATCAACCCAAATGAACTCGATATCTAGCCTATGAACCAGTGTTTTATCTCCATCTAAAAGGGACTTGAGATGTCAATTTTGTTTTTTCCTGGGTATTATCCTCTCGTGTATCTGATCAGACCTCGTTCACCTTAGATTTTTTTTAGGAGGGAATGCCACGAATTACAGTGGAACGAAACCCATGATTGTGGCGTACACGCCTTTTGATACACAGGGGAATAACAGCCTGAGCATCAAACAGAATTTTTGGTTACTACCTTAAGTGCTTTGATAACAGCGAATCGGTCAATCAATGCAAATCCGACGTCTGTCAACCTTTATCAAAACGCGACATGACGCATCAGGGTGGCGATTTGTTTTCTCCCTGTCTCACACCGCAAGGGACCAGATATAGCGTGTGCCTTACTACTTCTCCGTGAATGCTGTACAGTAAGCGCTGTGTGTGTATCATGGGGCCGCTGCACTTGCAGGTTATGGGAGCAGAGAGGCGACGATTTGTTTGTTTTCTCCGTGTTTGACACTGCAACTTACCAGTTATAGCATGTGGCACGCTACTACTTCGCAGAAACTACATGCTATAAAAGGCAGAAGGTAAAGCACAAGCTCTTCATCTGCCTGGTGCATTTTCATTGAACTTCGTGCAGGTAGGGAGATTCTAATATTGCTTGACATTTGTTCTCATAGACTCAACGCTCACACAGGTCGCGAAGATTTTCTATTTTTCTAGTATTATCATCTCTATTATCACATCCTCTATTCTTCGAAGATGCTTCTTCTCTGCAAACCATACTACTCGCTCTTCCTTATTATCACTGGACTTGTTGTCCTCAGCAATGCGATGCCAATGAAAGCTTACGAAGACCATTCATTGGTTGGGAGAATGGTCAGAATTCCGCTCAGCTGGAAACAGAAATGCGGACCGGGCCTGGTTCGACAAATTATCATCTGTCTATTCCATATATAATTTCCTCTCTGAACACACAGCACCAATCTGGATCCGGACACGCCTCTACTTCCACCTCTCATGCGGTAGTAAAGTCTGGAAAAAGGAAACGCGATTCAAACATCGTTCGGCGACACAGTCATCCATCGCCAAAACTTGCCGCCACTCTATATCATGGATCCGAAAGCGACTTCGACTTTGAGCACAGCAAGTCCACACAGAATGGGGATCTCCACTTTGGCAAACGTAAGAGTGCGGCCTTGTAGTTGCCGTCTCATCCTTATTCGTCGCCAATAGCTGGTTTCTACATGACGGACACACCTGAAGCTGCTGCACATTACGCTTGCATTTCCCACTGCATTATGGCGGACCAGAGCGCCACAGTCCTCGGTGCGCTAAATACCGTTATCTCTGTCAAATCTGGAGACGCTTATACTCAAACAGAATTCCACTGGGCTGGTTCCGAACAGTATGTACTAAGAGCTTATTTTCGTCACTCGTGTTCACAAACAACCAGTTCCCATGCATTTGAAAGCATAACAGACCCTAACTGGACAGCAGTGAGTCGCAATTGATTGACTAATTGGAAGAGATATTCACGCAATTCGGAATTCTAGTATCAAAAGTGGGTGAATGCAAATTATATGGGAGAGCCTTCCTCTCCGAAACCGAACTTTTCCCAATTTCATGACATGGACATGCTTGCTGGGTGCGACCCTTCCTCCTGCAGATAGAGGCTTTTCTAACCCCTACATCATTAGGCCAATGTCTGCATCTGTAGACAAGCTGAATGGCGTTCAGGCGGATTTCTGGCAATATGTCTTGCTTAATCCAGATGCCGCCTCAAAGCTCACCAAGACTGGATCTAGAAAGATCCAATGCGCGACTGTTGTGAATTATGACTAGAACCACAGCTTGAATGGTATTCTTCTTGGAAATATGGATCGCTTAGCTTGGCGATCAAAGATGTACATATGTAGAAATTCAAGTTATATATATTTAAAGGGTTACGACGCACTCGAAGGAAAACACTTCAATTTAACCAAACCTTTATTATAGAGTCAGAGATCTCATTTCAAGGCTCCCATCCACTCCTATCTATTCTCATAGGTCATGAACCGGAGAGCACTGCAGGAGGTGTGAGATTGACGAAAAATGGTACTGCAGCCCGCAGTACATGGTCCCAAAACTCAATATACCTCCCCTCCTACGTCTTGACACCTTAATGATTTCTGTTGAATATAATACATACACGTCTCAAGGCATCAGTCTTTCCTCGAGGCAGGTAGCAGAACATTTAAATCCTTATTTCAGCCCGTTCAGGTGAGGGAGGTTCAAAGACTGCTGGGAACTCCAAAGGCACATTCGAGACCTATAAAGAATGTTGTATAACATCAGTGCTCAAAACCTCTCCAGTCAAGCTGATTGTCGGCTTACATCTCCGCTGAACGCTGCATCGCTATCGTCGTAAACGAAAATCAGCCCAGTTTTGGGATCAGGTTCTTCGGACCAGCGGATGTTTAATGTCCAGAGAATCATGGTGATATTAATCCAGAGAGATCTCTCAGCAAATGGGAAACTGGGACAAACTGCAGATGTAGATATGTTAACATCAAGTCCTAAGGAGGGGTGCAATAGACTGACTGCGTCGACCAAATCTAAAGGCACTCATCTCATAGTTGGGTTTAGTTGCCCCTGCTTGTCAAAGAATCGTATCGGTCGTGGTCGTCATATCTTGAAGGATCATGTTTGATCGCCATGATATGATGACGTTACAGAGTTGGGCCTAACAGCGTCATCAAATCGAAAATCTCACCTTGTCACAGGAAAAACAACGCTTCCCTCAAGAATAAAATACTCCTGGCCCTGGTACTCAATGACGTCGTTAGCAGTAGATTGATGTGGCAAGCCAAAGCGAACTGCAAGGTCACATTGAGCAAGGCTCCACAACTATGAGTATTGGTACATGGTAGATACATACCTGCGGGTCCCCACCGAAGGGTTTCTTGAGAAGTATCTGCCCAAAGTTTCTGATAGAGATCACTCTGAGGACGCACCACAAATAACGGCCTCTAGTTAGGGCATATGAGGCCGATCTTTGAACGAGGGTAAGCGATCGGGCCCTACAACCTCATCGATCTCCTTCTGAGCAGCGAGCCTCCATTCTGGATAGCGAATACATGTGAAGAGATAAATGTGAAGTGAAGATGCTGTCTCATAAATACCCTTCTAAACTGGGTACGTACTCACCACCGCAAATTCGGCCATAAGATGCCAACCTTCGGGTCTCTCTGCATTACAAAAACCTTAGCCCAGCTGTAACAACATGAATATACTATTCAAGATAGATAACGTTTTTGAAGAATAAGAATTATGTCGAACGTACGTATTCATTCCGGACGGATTGCCATTGATAGCCTCCTCGATGAGCTTCCCATACAAAGTATAATGTCGTTCCCGATGGCCTTTGCGCGAGTCTTCCAGGGAATCTCCAAGGGAATCAGATCGAGAAATGGGAAAGCATTGTCAATAGTCGAGCTGGGAGTTGCGAGATACATTAATTCAGCAAGTAGCTATGTTCAGCCATCAGTGGCCGCACATTACTCAGCTTTAAGTGTCTAATAAATCATGATATATAATATATTTCAGACTTCAGTGCTTGGAAGTTGGAGGCAGGTAACAAGACACTTAAACTCTTATCGCACCCTGCCCTTAGCACGCTGAGGGGAGCGAAATTCGAAAACGGCTGCCAGTGGGAGCTCGAATCAATGCGCGTTCAAGTTCGTGAACAACAAGGTTCAAATAGTAAGTTGTAACCTCAGAATTTTTTCAAACAAATATAACGGCTCACATTTCCCGTAAAAAGCTGCATCATTATCGTCATAAATGACGGGTAGACCTGTCTTGTGATTAGGCTTGTTGGATTCGCAGATGTGAAAAGTCCAAAGCATCCATGCATCACTGTGGCGGTAGCTTGAGTATAAGTGTACGTACAAGTGCGCGTGTGAGTCAGCTCGTCGGATTTCGTGCTCCACCGTTTTTGTTCCTGTCAAATTATACTTAGAGAAGTTGAATGGTAATCATCTCGCAATCCAAAAGGACTCATGAAGCTTTACAGACAGTACGGACCATGACTATGTCAACGATTACAATGCTGGTGCTCAGGCTGCTCGATATCGCTTCGAAGCACTTACAATTTCCCTATAATGATAAACGTTATAGCTCTTTAGTGTAATTGCCGCCACTGCTGACTGCTCACAGACGTCACTCAAACCTTGACATGGAGTCGTTTGTACGTCCACTCATCGTGGACTTCGAATTCGCATCTTCTCCCGCACCACTGGTGTACTAAGTAGATAAGACTCTACTTAGTCTCTGCTGAAATGTCCCAGTATAGTCGAGGACAATGCTTGCCCGCATTCTGTTCATCAAGTTTGCCGTCATCTGCCTCTCCCAGCTTTGTGCAGCGGTCACGACATCTGACCCTCAAGCACAAGCTACTACCCTCATTTCTGCAGACCCGAAATGCCCTAAGGGGTTCTACTCTGGCTTCGAGACCAATACCTGGCAGTTCACGGTTCCCGTGGGCCCGTGGCTTTCCAAGACCGGGTCCTTTTTCCACTCGGAGTGGTATGTAAGTATACGAGAGTCTCTTCTCATGTGCCTACTTCTAACTCATGTACTGTATCATGGTGAATAGGTGGATATAGTTAATTCCACTCATGGACAGGACAATACGGTTGGCGCGACTCGCACCGTCTTTTTTGGAGACGTCGTCTGGGTTGAGCGTCTCATAGACTACCATCACACCCCGACACATTCAACTATGGAATTCTCGCTTGTTAATGGCCCTGTATCCTACGGAGGGGCTGAATTTGCGTCGTACACGGAACACTTCACTGCGATGAGTATTTGTGGTGGGACTGCCGTCTACTATAGTATGACGGCGACGCTCTGCGTCGACAAGATCGTGAAGGCATATGATATATATGACAGGGGGAGGAGGGTAGCCATTCAGAAAGTTGCGGATGAGTTGGGGGCTTATGTGTTTACGGGGAGTTGCCCGACCACAGCCTGGTAAGCTTTCATTTTGGGTATTATTTCGCCACTCAAAGCTTTCACATAGAAGGGTTCTAGGTCGTTCAAATCGTACTTTGTCTAGGCTTGTCATAATTGTCACAAGGGTTGACATGCTCTGACTGAAGACTAGATGAGGATTATTCTGACTCGTGTATGCTGTAGTGAATCTGCCTTGTATGTAGTTCATGTAGGACTTTGCGCAACATTGATCTTTCGTTCCCTCAGGGCTCGAGAAAGCAATTAAATTATATACACGATAAACTATCTATGCAGTCCATACCCATATCGTCTCATGTCGAGAAGATCCCAATAATTTTGAACATCGGCACTCCTTGACCCTCATCCCCATTTACCACACACTCCACAAAGTGCGAACCCCTCGAAACAAAATGATCAATCACCATCAGCGCAGGTACCTCCTCATCAATATCCGCTGCATTCTCAATCGTCTTCGCACCCGCGTAGTTATCATCTACCCAACAATCCACGGAGCTCCCCTCTCCCACCTTCTTGATCGGTTCCCGCAGGTAATACACCCCAATATCACCCGCACCAACCTGAAGCGGCACGCGCAGCTTACTGGTAGGCAGCGTCGAGTACCAGTAATGCGACGTCGTGCGGAGCGTCCCACCCTCAGAAGTCGCATGGTAGACATTCCATCCCGAGCCATAAAACAATGACGGAGGAAGCGGGTTAATAAGGTCGTTAGCAGATACACAGTAAGGTGCAATCTCCTGGAAAGAACGCCCACCGGGGCGCGTGTTGATGCGGCCCGCGGGAACGGGAGCGACGAGTTGTTGAGATTTACGGACGTTCTGGAGCACCGCAGCGAGTCTGCGGCTCCGCTCGTCCGCTTCTGCGTTGTCCTCTGCTGCCCCGGGTTCCGGGACGCCCTTGCGTTGGCCAACGCCCCCAAAAAGCCCATGCGCGTCACTGGGTGTCTCTGGCTCGTTCGTCGCGGGGGAGGATGAGTAGGATGAGCCGGTGGCCACATCCCAGGCAATGCACACCTGGCTCTGAAGGTACGCGATGAGGACGTCTGCGAGGACCTCGTGGCCTGCGGGGTTGGCGAGGACAGGGTCGACGAAGAATTTATTCATGGATTGTTGGTCTTCTATGTATTTCGGGTAGTGGATGGGCTTTGTGGTGAGATGCGGGACGTCGTAGAATTGGGCAACGATGTTGTGTGCGTGTTCAGGTCCTGCGAAGCCGTGGGCCTGGTGCATCTGGGGAGTGAAGTGACCAAGGAGGACAACAGCAGGTTGGTCTGGGCGTATGAGGATGGAGCGGATGAGAGTCTCGAAGTTCTCAAGCATATCGGGGTCCCTGGATTTATGAAAGACCATGTCAGACGTGATGTTGGTTAGCGAATAAGAGAACGTACAAAATATCGTCACTGTCGAGTTCGATAATGACGAGATCTGTGACATCCGGAATGTGGTGTGCGCTGCAGTAGCCAAAGTAACCTGAGTTTGTGCGACGCATAGCACCGTTTGTCAATTCTGTCGCTGGATGAGGGAAGACAGTGTTCCACCACTTGAAAAAGCGTGCTGGATAACAGTCAGGCGCAACAGGATCATCTCCAGCACCATGGCAAGCGGATACTGTACGAAAATTAGTGTTATCTTCCAAATGCAAAGAACCCGTAAATACAGACCTGAACCGCCTATGATACTAATGGTTACTGGCTGTCCTGCAAGAGCCTTGTTCAAGACACGTTGAATGCGTTCTCCAGTCCCTATGTGCGTTCTAGTCTTCAAAAGCGCCTGAGCACCATATCTGACCGAAAGTTCGTCGTCGGGCCCATTGGCAGGGCAGAAGGTAAACGGATTTGGTTCCGTGTCAGTCAGGTTTAGATAATTCTTGGGCTTGAGTTTTGTCGACAAAAACTGTGGCTTGGTCGCAGGGGTAGCATTGGAGGTGGCAGGGAGTGCATAATGAGAGAAAGTAATGATGAAAAGAAAGAAGGCAAGGAGGATCCATATCCTGTTAGTGACGCCAAAGTTGCGCTGATTGAGGCGAGAGCGCTTCTCGTCGTCGTGGGCCATGGTGAGTGGATGGTGAGAAGGAGTGGCTATATGAGCCTGACCCCTGCCTGGTCGTCGCTGCATACGACGCGGAACAAGAAGAATGAATAAGAATTAAAAAAGTTGAATGGAAGCAGCCGACTCGAGGCACTTCGCTTAGCAGCTTTCATTTATTATTTACTTATGAACCCATCAATCATCATTCCTCTCCTCAACGTCCACCACGGTGACCACTATGGTCAGCCATACGGCCATCCTGCGATTGCGTCGTCTTCATACCCCACTGGCTATAGCGCTAGGTGTTTTCTTGGGTATTCTAGTCACCATTTTAGTCTCTCAATTTTTTCCTACGGTGTGTTGCCAGCATTTTAACTTTTTTTGCGTGTACACTCATGTCATCGTACAGAGAACAACACAGGCTTGGCATGGTGATCGTATAAAGCCAAAATCACACCAGCAGAGTCGGCAGCCCATACAACTTCCAACACTCGAACAGCGCGCACGCGTTCTAAATGTTTTGACCTCTCTTTCGCCCCATTATACCAAAGAATGCACCCGAAATTCTCAGCCACTCTATGTGCAACAAGTAACAGAACGATATGCACCGTTAATCGGTCATAAAACACCGTCTACCCAGTCTTGGATTTCAAAATACTTTGGAGACAACGAAGACGCTCGAAGCAGCCACAAAGGCCTCGTTCCCAGCGAACACAAATACTTCTTTGCCATCAATCTTTATAATTCCTTCGATGTCATACCAGACCTCTTCGCCACCCTTTTCCGAGTGTCTGCCATCCTTGGGTACCACAATGTGTACATTTCGATCTACGAAAATGGATCAACCGATCAAACCAAGGCGCTCCTGCGCATCTTCGACGCGCTCACACGGAGCGTAGGCATTCGCATAACCATCCGCACGAGCATGCGTACGCGCGGCGCGTTCAACCACCGGATCGAGTACCTCGCCGAAGTGCGCAACGCTGCATTCGTGCCCCTACACGAACTACGCGATGCGGAAAACGAATACTTCGACACTATCATCTTCATGAACGATATTCTCCCCTGCATCGATGATCTCCTTGAACTCATATACCAAAGCCGCGTCAATAACGCCGGCATCACGTGTGCTTCGGATTATATGTACCACGACGAGATTGGTGCGCCCGTGTTTTACGACAACTGGGTAGCGAGGGATATCAATGGCACTGCGCTCGAAAATGCGCCTTTTGAGAAGATATTCCACCACCAGGAAGCTTCTCAACGTTTCCAGAGACACTTACCAGTCCAGGTACAGTCGTGCTGGAACGGAATTGCCATCCTCGACCCCGCACCATTCTATTCACCTCCGCAAGTGCGCTTCCGCATGGCACGCATTACAGAGGGAGAGTGTAGCGCTAGCGAGTGTAGTCTCATCTGCAACGACTACTGGGAGGCGGGATATGGGCGCATTATGATGGTGCCCCGCGTGAAGCTCGCATATGACAGAGTAAGTCGTTCTTTGTCTCCCTCCTCTCAGCTCCAGGCAGGAAGCCGGAAGCAGGAACTGATATTTTGAGCAGAAAGTTTTCGATATTATCCATCCGACGCGGCGAAACCTCACAGCTATTCGGGGGTATTCACGCATGGGTGGGCTTCCGGACGACCCAAGAACTGACCCGCAGGACCGTGCATGGTTTGGACCACATGATCGTCTGTTCGCACAAGAAGAGGGCGAGCCACTCACTTTCGTACCTGGGCCCGAAAACGGTGTGTTTGCCCCTTCTCTCCCCCTTTCTTTTAATTCTTCGTCGTTCTGACTGTCAGGATAGTGTGGTGTTGGGGCTGGGACGGTGCGGGTGACCTTGACGGCCCAGACGTGGATCCCATTTGGGAAAGCACACCAGGCAAGGCGAGGCGCCCGGAAGCCGTTGAAGTTAAGCATGATCGAAGCTTTGCTACCCCTTGACGGGATTACGATTCTGGTCTTTCGCGCGGGGAGTATCAATGTCATGTTCTGATTCGCTTGAAGACGGGCGCTTTCTTCACACCTCATTTGAAGGAGATGACATTAATAGGACATTTACCATCTGTTCCCTGTTCACCACTGTGTACTACTACAATACTGACTTTCGGGAAATGTTGCAATGCTTTCTCGAATTCGGACACGGACACGAACGAGATGTATACGTATGCATTCATTCCATTCATTCATTCATAGAATTGTTATTGTTATTTTACGGATACCTAGCGGGATTTACAAGCCGCGTCGTACTTAATATACCTGCAACGTCGATAGCTTTGAATACATATGTTTTTGAATGCTCCAGGTCCCAGTTCCTTCCCGCAGCAGGGTCCAGTATCATGTCCAGTTTGATGTGGCAGTGCACAATCCCTGGCCACATTCTCTTAATTAGCCACATTGAGGATTCGAGTGTGACTATCACCCAATGTCTAGCAGGGCTGAATTTGAAGCCGAGCTCAAGCTAAGAGAACGCATGCGTGCGTTACAACGACAGGAATGGGACTTCTTGACTGATACTGTAGAGCCATACCTCGATGCAGTCAGTCTTCTTTGGCATCCTTCTTCAGGAACTATCTCCCCACTTTACCAGAGGGGTGCTCACCGAATGGACTCCTAAAGCGCATAAAGGAAAACTTGACGCGGGTCAAGTTTCTTCATCTGGACAATGGATGGACGACTATGAAAATGCTACGTACACCAAGTTCGGGGAAATCATAGAGGCCATTGTTGCAGCGGCAACGGACTACGACAACAGCCTTAACCTACTTTACGAACTTTAAGATTTCCGGTAGCTATAGTCCTCACTCTCAATGATATCGTCAGAGGTATGTCTGTCTACTACTCAACCTTACCCTCTTCCCTCACAAAAGGACTTCAGCGCTTCGCTACCTGCGTAAGGCCGCCTATGTTCACCGTGACGTGAGCTGCGGAAACTGTTTATGGTACAATAACCGTGCCATGGATAAATTGTCCGATCTCGAGTATGCCAAGTCAATTACTGAGTTGAAAAGCGAGGAACCTCGAACACTAGGTCATTCTTTGTCTATGGTGCATGTCCTCTTTCTTGCCCCTTCCTTGTATTCATTAAGTTTAACTAGGGAACATCTTCTTTCGTGGCAGTGGAAACTCAAGAACAACGGCATCTATTTATTACCAAAGATAGAACTAACTCGTCGATGAATAAGATATGGGATGCCGAAGTGAACCTCGACCCGAAGAACTTGCCTTCAAATTTAACTTCTCTCATGATCTGGAATCGATATTCTAGATCTATGCCTGGTTTTTGCATCGCAACTTACCGACTGCCTGTTATAACAACGACCGCCTTCCAAACGATGGTATCACCGAGTCAGCTCATTGTTACGTTTACTGTGATATGGAGGGCTAGCGCACTCGGATAGGCGTTATGACCGACACGGAGATTGGGTATATGTGCAAGGCCCTTCTATCGTTTTATAAGCCATTTCATGAGTTAACCTATCTTTTAAATACAATGAGGGTCTCAATGGTCAAGGCCTACCCTTACGATGGGTTTGAATCCACGTTACAGGACCTGATGAAAAGGTTTGTGGTTGATGGTGATATTCCAGTCGCCCCGTACATACCCTAACTGGTAGCTGGCATCAAACCTTCACGACAAACCATGCCATGCTCTGTTCCTTCGACCCTCTAAGGGGTTGGTTACATAACGAGAGTTACAATTCACACTATAGTTGATATGCTTGCATCCAGCTGCAACCTTGACAGCTTCGAATACATATTTCTGGACGTTCTAAAGTGTATGTGGGTTTCAATGTCAGTGAGGTACAGAACGTGCGTGATATCTCAAAAGAATACATATATATTCTAGGCAAGCATGTCGGAAGCCATCTGCGTCCTTGGCCGAAGTTGAAACGGGAAGGCTTTGGGTTGACTATGTTTTTACTTCAGACAGCTTCTTGATGGGAAACGACCAAATAAAGACCAACCTTGTCATTCCAACAGCGATTTGGATGACTTCAGGGACTATCTCTTTCCCATCTTTGCCTACAGCCCTTGAAATAGTGCTGGTTGCCAGAAGCGTAGAAATTGCCATCCAGAGGCTCTCTTCCGCAATGTAGCGGCCAGGGCATTTCCTAGCAGGTTTTGTCACTATAAGACTTGGGTAACTATGGCGGCCAAAACTAACCGTCGCCCGTATCCAAATAGTGCTGAAGTATACGGCTCACCTCTTCCAGATGGGGCTGGTAAGAAACGGGACGGGTCAAAGGAGTGGGGGTCTTGGTAGACTGATTCATCGAGAGTTATACCCCTAGTCCGTTTGATCATGTGAGTGCGCCTAAGATATGAGCGAAAGGAGATTAAAGAGACTAACCTGGTGTTTGCTATTACTGTAGAACCTTTAGGTATCAGCATGCCGTTGTAAACATCGTCCTCCAGCGCGATGCGAGGCACTCCTGGATAATCATGTCAGGAAGCGCGCAAAGCAGTACCAGGCTCGGGTCCATCACCTGTAGGGACAGCGTGGTTCCACCTGCAGGTAAAGTGTCAGCAATGAGTGTCACGGGTACAAGTGACAGTGCCCCCAACTTGCCTTGACGTTTCTTGCAAGATGCACTCTAAATACGGGAGACGCTCGCGATCACTAAACTCAGGAAGGCGATTGGGCCCGATTACACCATCAATTTCCTGTTGAGCTCGAAGTTGGCATTCGGGGTACAGCACCATCGCTAGAAGGAAAAAGCTAAGTGTAGATGACGTCTACATATATCCCGCCTGGTCAGTAATCTTTCTGCCTTCTAAAAAAGAAGTTACCGCTTACTGTCTCTGCACCTGCTATATACGCGATCGCGGCTGCATTTTGAATACACCTGTTATGCTCCATATCGTTTTCCTTTCCTCCAAGCTGCGAAGATTCGAGTTCGGCTGCTAAAAATGACGGTCTGGCAGTGCCTTGGGTCTAGCAAGCTAGTGAGTCGAAATGATAGGCTCTGCTGAAGGCTATGCCAAACCAGTTGTTCCTTGACTTGCTCAAATGGATACTCGAGAAGTCTGATAACCTTCCACGATGACTTTCGGGCAAATTCGGCATAATATGTTCCCGGAAACCAGGACGGGAAGTGTCGAACTAGATTGGGTCACTTGAAGTGTTATGAGGCGAATAGGCTGTGATACTCACGAATGGGGAAGAAGTCCACTGGAGTTGCACCAGGAGGTCCTGTTTCCTTGATTAGGTTGCAGCCGTCTTCAGCGATCTTTACGTATAGATCATCATCGGCTACGACTTGATGTCCATAGACAAGTTCAATTATGACTGCTGTTGCATAGCTAGCAACATTAGAAGTAAGCGCTTGTCATGATGAACAATAAGGATAGGACGATACCGCAAGAAAGACGCTGAATACCCTTCCGGATTCGACAAGAAACTTTGCGCGAGCGAGCGAGACTCTCGAACTAGAACTTCGTGATACTCCTTGACCTTTTCCTTGCTAAAGTACTGGGAAAGCATTTTGCGTTGCAAGCGATAGCTTTCGCAATCTGGTAAGAAGGCCATCGTGTCTCCAAACCCAAGCCTATCAAGACATCAGTCTAACAGTTCGCTCGATGGACAAGCCAACAAGGACATACATATCGAAGATTGGTAGGGAAGGCCTGTTGCGATAGTTCCCACTTCTTCGGTCAATCAGATCAAACGCGACCTGTGCGCTGTTCAGAATTATAAAAGTTTGGTTCAGAACTTTGAGATGAATAATATCTCCTAGCAATACAGATGGTGAGTCGCGTGAGGAGATAATTGAAAGAACCGTTGCATACCGTATGTTTTTCCCAACTCATAAAAGAAAACATCTTGGCCCTCAGGAGGAATGAGAAGGAGATGCCCAATAAAAGGGGATGCAGGTGGTGCAGGAGGCAAGGGAGACAAATCCTTAGATCTTTTAGATCTGAGTATGAAAACACCAACGATACACAGCCCAAGGACGCTGAACGAGAGGTAGCTCATAAAAGATAGCGGCTAGAACGAGGGAAATGATGTGGTTCGTCCAGCCCACCATCCGTATATATGATTCAGAACACGAGTTATGCATCTGAGAATTCCAGAAATTCAAATGTCATAGATGCAATAACAAAGGCACCGCAGTACGCAAGTTACAGAGTTCCGGTAGATCCCTGAAATGAGAAGTTAGAACACGTTGGCCTGTTAATGTTAGATGGCAGCTGGAATGTAGGATGGATGGACCATGGTGTGTCGGAGAATAAAATTATATTTGCTTGGATTCCGTCATAGTAGTATACATCAGCGCTGACTACTCTTACCAGCCAGCCTCTGGTCGATTCCAACTTGATTCGACCAACCCATTCCAATACGATCTTTATCTCGTATTTTAGCGATTATCTAGATATCGAGGTCTGGACTGTCCCACATAACTTGATATCACAGCATACATTCAATTTTAAGCTCGGTTCCACTTTCACCATATGATTCCAACTTTCCCGTGAGATGATGTTCCCGAAGCCTATTCACTTCAAGCATTGAATTTTGGCCTAGTTTCATGTGACTGTCCCACTGTGGCCTTTAACGTTGATCGACATGACGACGTCCGAGGACAATCTATCAAAGTTGCTTAAAGTACCTTTGGTTATTGGCCCATCACTTGCAACGTGCTGGACATTTCGGAGAAAAGAAACCGAAGGTGGCTATACTATGCAGAATTAGTTTGATTGAGTCTTAGAAGTTCCTGAATTTTCCCAGTCGTGTTCACTTGCTAGTTCTGTCCGACGTCATTGAATTTCGAGGTAAGCTGTGCTAAAATAGATTAGCCACGCTTACTCACTTCGATGCTCACTTGTTTAGATCGTCAAGCGACCATAGCTTCCTTGGGGCCAAAGGATATCTCGTCTCTTTCTGGAAATGCGTCTAAAGTGCCATGACATCTCCTGCTGCAATCACTGGTGCCATGAATTACGACTCCCTTGCAATGTGTTCGACATTTTGAGAAAATTAATAAAGGTGGCGATACTGTCCAGAATTGGTTTGATTGAATCGTTCCAATAGTTGAAAGTTTCCGATTTCGCTCAGTCGTGCTCACTGGTTGGTTCTGTCCGATGTCATCGAGTTTCGAGGTAAGCTGGGCAAAAAAAGATTAGACACATTTGCTCACTTCGATGCTCACTCGTTTAGATTCTCAACCAGAGGTGACACTGTCCGCGGTTCTCTATCAGTGACCGCATGCATAAGTATGTCACACATCTGAGCACAAGGCCGTTTCAAGCTCGGGGTGATCTAGATCATTACTAGAACTTACTTTAAGATAAGTAGATCCAAGCCCCGCTAGCCTGTTTCAACACCTCGAGGTCTGCATATCTGGTCACGGATCGTCGGCATTCTCATTGCCTTTTGCCGAATACCTCTGTTTGCCTGGTTAGAAATCATATCTATGCCCTCATTCCTTTCCCAAACAACCTCAAATCAAGGTTCATCTTTTGTCATTTTTCGCGTCCCGCATACCGCCTCGGAGGTCTACTATACCGGAACACAGATGTATTTTTTATCCCCTTGTGCCGCGAACCACGACTGTGGAATGAGATATAAAGACATTGGCTTCGAGACCTCAAGGTCACCCACCCTCCATAGGTATCATCCTCCCTCTGCAAATATGCAATTTCTTAATTACGTTTCCCGGAGCCTTTCGCAGAACTTCTTCGCTCTCTTCGATCACTCAAGGCATCACAGTGATTATATTGCGCTTTTTCTTCATCCCCTAGATACTTGAACTTACTAAACTTAAATTAACAGATGAGGAACTTGCGTCCATCTTAGAAGACTTCCTCGATGATCACGAGATGCTGTCGACGGATTATCCACGTCTTAATCCTGTAAACGAAGACCTCGAAGCTTTCATGCGCGATGAAATCAAAGCTCGCGGCCTCAACGCGCCACACATGGAGAAGATTCTGCACTTAGCTGCAAGCCTCATCGAGGTTTGCGTCTCTCATTTCTATTTCAATCTTTCTGCTTATCTAGTGTCCAGCTGTCTTACCATGATTGCACCTTTGAAGAAAAGAAACTTCTCGCACAATTTAATTGGT
Organism: Tephrocybe sp. 9980TJB; assembly: GCA_018220975.1. Taxonomy (NCBI): domain Eukaryota; kingdom Fungi; phylum Basidiomycota; class Agaricomycetes; order Agaricales; family Lyophyllaceae; genus Tephrocybe; species Tephrocybe sp. 9980TJB. The sequence continues at coordinate 91,722 of JABAJU010000079.1, forward strand.
ATGCCAGAGTCGCTTTCAAGTTATTACTAGATTCTCATGTGCATACCTAACTTCTGCCGCAGGTACCTAATTTACATCGACGATGTAGCACCAAAGAACGTCGAGACCTATATTACATTTGAACAGCGCTTCCTACGAAACCTACCACAACTGGATCCGGCTCTCGAAGGCTTATCAGACGTTCTTCGGTCGATGCACGATTTCTATCCCGTCTTCTTCGCTAATTCCATCATTAATGCAACCTTCGAGTTTGTGGCTGGAACTTGCCTTGAGCCTGCAGTGGAGAAAGTCGACGTGTCCTCTACCTCTACTCGCTTTCCGTGGTTCCTTCGTGATCGCACGGGTGTAGCAGTCGCATTTGCGCTAATGTTATTCCCAAATTCCCGGAAAGTGGCATACGCAGCTTGCTTCTCGGCTATGGCAGATATGGATTATTGGATATCTATTACCAACGATCTTCTTTCGTGCGTTGAATTTCTACATAAATATTATTATACTTAACCTGTGGTTGTGCAGGTACTACAAAGAAAGTCTCGCAGGCGAGACCGCAAACTACATCTCGAATCGGGCGTCCGTGGAAGGGGTGTCATCGTTGCAAGTGGTTGGAGACCTTCAATACGAAGCGTTAGAGTCAAGGAATCTTATCTACAAAATACTACGAACCAATGCTGGGGAAAAAGCTGTTAGAATATGGAGGGTTTGGGAACATGGCTATATGTAAGTTCACTTATGCGTGCCGTGGTTCGACGTTCCTCTGACTGCCATCCACCAGAACTTGGCATATTCAGCAAAAAAGGTATAGGCTCAGTGAACTAGGCTTGTGATTGTCGGCAATACTAGGCCTAGAAAGAGCCATTGTACAGTGGTTAAACATGTACTTACATATTATTTACAATGTATTTGTCTTGTACCTTAAATTATCCTGCCAGCCAGGGTTAGTCTACAGAACGTGTCTTGCTGCAAACCTGAGTTGGTAAAGAATACTGTCCGATTCGACGTCATTTGTTTCTCCCTCCTATTCCAACAGCTATTAGTCTGCCAGTAACGCATTGAGTTTTTGGGGAATGGGCTGACCCATGTCGTAGACCCATTAACAACTGCTTGGCCGTCTTACTGAGATTGAGTCCTCTGCAGGACCCACCCACGACATCCTTTATATGTCACGGTATGTCAAACATGTTCAGCGGCAACGACATCTCGTTCACTGAGTCATCTGGCTGTAGCTCGGACGGGTCCCCTGCACAACTAAATCCATCAAGTCTTTGTCGCAGCTGTACCAGCACGTTCTCCACGTTGGCCTCACGCAATGCCCTAGCGAAGGTTGAGCCAATCTCACATTCTCAAACACGAAGAGCCATACTGTGAGGGTGAATTAATTTATGGGCCAAGGTATTGGACATGATCGTTTTCGATACGAAGAGAGGTGAGGATGGAGGGATGCCCTTGCCCAGATCAATAACGGAGGTTAGCATCGCATAACCATTCAGAGGGTAAAAAGGTGGGAACAGTGGAATAAAATCAAGGAAGTGCAGAGGTTGACCATAGGGTACTACGGCTAAGGGCATGCAGCAAAATCATCAGCCAGTAGGTTACGAACTCTTTCGCTGGATTACAGGAATTGTCAGGGTGCCCCAGAATTCCTTTTTTGTTTGTTTGGGCCTATCGGTACGAGAAACAGAGAGGGGTGAGTTCTGGGATATGTCCGACAGGTCAATGTAATCTGTAGAGACGTAGAGTTTCACAAAGCCAATATCGATTCGGGCCTCTGGATCTTTAATTTCATATGTTCGTGCATTCGAACCACCATTGCCAAAGCCAATGGTCAGGGATCCTTGTCCTGGAACGGAGTAGTCAACGTTTCCGTTGGCAGCGAACCCTGGTAGGTGGTATGGGACTGTACACAATCGTGAGTGTTTGTGACGAGAATCTAAATAAAGGAGACAGCACCTATGGTTAGGTCGCTCATGCCAAAGTAGAAAAGTGCCGCATAAAGAGGGATGTTTGAGGAGTTGGTGATACGGAAGCCGTATGGGATGTCTCTATCAACTTTAAGGGAAGCCTGTAATACAAGAGAGGAAAGTTAGAAGTGATTGTGGAGGATGTAATATAAGGAAAGAGATTTTAAATGAGTGGTGAGTATATCTTTTAGATAAACTAGACAGATAATGAACAGAAAAGAGAAGGAGTGAAGATGTAAAAGAT